>ONZH01001208.1:0-103470 GCA_900303285.1 Rhinella marina | reverse complement strand
GCAGAGAGCATTGATGGAGTACCAGATTATGAATCCACGCGTGCCTCCAACTCAGCTCCCTCAGTTTGCCAACCACGAGTGGCCATGGATGGCAGACATATGCGATGTACTGCGTATCTTTGAGGAGTCCACCAAGAAGGTCAGCAGCGAGGACGCTATAGTGAGCGTAACCATCCCGCTCCTATGCGTCCTTAAAGAATCGCTCATCGCAATAAGGGAGAACGCATTGCACGCAGAGGAGACGGGGGTAGGAGGAGACGCAACGGAGCTACACAGTCAGACCACACTTTTGTCTGCTTCTCGGTGGCAGTTGCAGGAGGAGGAGGAGGAGGAGGACGACGTGGAGGTGGCTGTGGAAGAGGAGGCGGATGCTGGCGGCGAGGGTAGCAGTCAGGCTGTGTGCGTCCCATTGGTTCAGCGAGGATGGGGCGGAGAGGAGGCGGAAGAGGAAGAGGAGGAAATGGCAAGTGATCCTTCTGGTGGGGGCAGTGACGTCATGCCTATTCAGAGTCTGGCACACATGGCTGACTTCATGCTGGGCTGCTTTTCCCGGGACACACATGTTGTCCAGATAGTGGAGAACAAACTGTACTAGGTCTTCGCACTCCTGGACCCCCGGTATAAAGATAACGTCTCCTCTTTTATTCCGGTAGAGGAGAGGACGAATCGATTGCTGGAATACCAGAGGGAACTCGTGCAGAACATGATGGAGATTTTCCCACCCACCATCGCTGGCGGCAGAGAGGAGAGGGTCTCCCAGAGTTCCACAACATCGATCAGGCCCACAGCCACCAGGGGAACACTCTCCAAGGTGTGGGACACGTTCATGGCACCCCCTCGTGCAACTTCCATCATTGCGGGGCCCGCTATCAGCAGGAGGGACAAGTATCGGCGGATGTTGCGGGAGTACCTGGCAGACCGTACCCCTGTCCTCCCCGATCCCTCGGCGTCCTACACTTACTGGGTCTCCAAGTTGGACACGTGGCTGGAACTGTCCCTGTACGCCTTGGAGGTGCTTGCCTGCCCTGCCGCCAGCGTGCTATCAGAAAGGGTGTTCAGCGCAGCCGGGGGCATTATAACCGATAAGCGCAGCCGCCTGTCAACCGACAGTGCCGACAGGCTGACGCTAATCAAAATGAACAGCAAGTGGATTGACCCGGACTTTGCTTCTCCAACAGTGGAAAGCAGCCAAAAGTGAAGTGCCATCTGTATGAAGTGCCATTTCCTCCTCCACCTCCTCCTCCTTAACCGCCGTAGAATTGCTCCGTAAAAAAAAAATATATATATTTATGGCTCACCTCTTGGGCCTACAAACAATTTTTCTCATGGCTCACCTCTTGGGCCTACAAACAATTTTTAAGAGGTCTCACCTCTTGGGCCTACAAACAATTTTTCTCATGGCTCACCTCTTGGGCCTACAAACAATTTTTAAGAGGTCTCACCTCTTGGGCCTACAAACAATTTTTAAGAGGTCTCACCTCTTTGGCCTCCACCTAATTTTTAAGAGGTCTCACCTCTTGGGCCTACAAACAATTTTTAAGAGGTCTCACCTCTTTGGCCTTCATGGCCTCCACATAATTTTTAAGAGGTCTCACCTCTTGGGCCTACAAACAATTTTTCTCATGGCTCACCTCTTGGGCCTCCACATAATTTTTAAGAGGTCTCACCTCTTGGGCCTACAAACAATTTTTCTCATGGCTCACCTCTTGGGCCTACAAACAATTTTTAAGAGGTCTCACCTCTTGGGCCTACAAACAATTTTTAAGAGGTCTCACCTCTTTGGCCTCCACCTAATTTTTAAGAGGTCTCACCTCTTGGGCCTACAAACAATTTTTAAGAGGTCTCACCTCTTGGGCCTACAAACAATTTTTATTATGGCTCACCTCTTGGGCCTTAATACAATTTTTTCGAGGGCTCACCTCTTGGGCCTCCATATAATTTTTTCGAGGGCTCACCTCAAGCTAACTTTGCGCACTCATTAAAATATTTTCACAACAAGGACCTAAGAGCCCTCGATGGGAGAGCTTTATGTGGGGGCCTGTTATAGGGAAGAGATGCGGCCCTGCGGGCTCTAGCCTGCCTTCTCCATGAGCCTCTGGCCAGCCCACGGCCTCTTCCTGCCTTTTGCGGTCCTACGCATCCCTCAACATCCCCACTGCTTTACCTGCTAGACATGACACTGGGCCAGGTCGGGTCACTGACTTCGTCATACTCAACCACCTCCTCTTACACTGCCTCACTTTGCTCCAACAGCCTCCCTTGCTGGCAACTGTGTCTCATCATCGTCCCTAATCATTTTACACTTTAGTGCCCGTTCCACACCACCATCAGCTAGCGATGGAGCTTGCTCCAGTGTTTGGGCATCAGAACAAACAAAATCCTCAGATAGCTCTTGCGATTCTTGCATGGGTGGGAACACTGGGTTGATAACATTGGGCAGGGTGGGAGGAAGGAGGGTCAGAGTGAGGTCCCTGCAGTTTCTGCAGGCTATTGACAAGACTGGACTTTGTGGACTTGACTGGGTGGTGGACAGATTTAACAAATCTAGAAGGAGAAGGAGGGGTTTGCCGAGCTGTCTGTAAGGGTTGCGGAAATCCAGACAGAACCAAGGCCCAAAACTTGGGTGGGGGTAGCAGGTTTGCCCGTCCCCGCCTCCACAACATTCACCCAGTGTGCTGTCAGGGAGATGTAGCATCCCCGGCCTCAAACCAAAGTGTTGGTGGTCAAATGGCCTTTTGCAGTAACCGTGTTACTCGGGCATGGATGATGTTTTGGGACATGTGCCTGGGCAAGGCAGGGATGGCACAGAGGGAAAAATAGTGATGGCTTGATTGCTTTCCCCCTTGCCTATGCCATCTGTGGTTGTCATAGGCAACGTGATTTTAAGGGGTGCAGAATTTTATCTTCTTTTTTGTCTAGTTTGGCTTGGGGTCCATGGCAATGTAGAGGAAAGAAGGTTTCCTTGTATGGTCTCACTTTACAGAGAGGTTATATTGTCTTTGGAGTGTATTGTTGAGAGGCTGTGATAGTGGCGTAATAGTGCGACTTGGGCGCGTTATATGCACCCAGACATGCTTCCCCTGCTGTCCCAGTTGCATTCCAGCAGTGTTGGCATCCTTTTCTGAGGTTTCAGGGTGGACTTGGTGACCTCCAAGTGGTCGAATTGAGATTTCCAAGTGGCGAGCATTTTTTTCCCATAGACTTTAATGAGATTTGATATTCGGTCGAATAGTCGAATATCGCGGTCTATTCGAATCGAATTTCGAACTTTCGAATATTTCACTACTCGCTCATCTCTACAGACCAGCATTTCAATTCCCTACCGCTCGTCTCTAGGGGGCCGGAGAAGTCCGGCGGCGCTGCACGGAGGGAGCGTGACGCCGGCTTCCCATGACAGTACCCCCCTCTTCACGAGGGGCCACCGGACCCTTACCAGAGGGAGCTGGTTTCTCAGGATGCTGCAGATGAAATTTTTTGATGAGAGTGTCAGCATGCATCCTAGTCAATGGTACCCAAGACCTGTCCTCTGGACCGAACCCCTTCCAATGTACAAGATACTGGAAGGAGTTCCGAACCTTTCTCACGTCAACAATATTAGCCACCTCATGTTCCGTTTGTCCTGCCACCTCAACCGGAGGCGGGGGCTGTTCCTCAGGACCAACTGGACCAACATAATTCTTTAAAGGGAACCTGTCATCTCCAAAACACCCTGTGAACTAGAGTAAGCGGTGTATAGTGTAAGTGACGTTGAGTCCGGTTATGCAATTTTTATCTTCATACTCACTTCCATTCTGACGCTGCTCTCCCACAAACCTGCAGTAAAATGCACTCACTGGACTCCGGTGCTGACTCACATAATGGAGAGGACTCAAAGAAGAGTCCAGTGAGTGCATTTTACTGCAGGTTTGTGGGAGCACAGCGTCGGAATGGAAGTGAGTATGAAGATAAAACTTTCATATTGGGATTCGGCATCACTTATACTATACACCGCTTACTCTAGTTCAGGGGGTGTTTCGGAGATGACAGGTTCCCTTTAACAATGATTTGTGAAAGACGTTGTGAATACGAAGGGAGTCAGGTAAACATAGTTTAAAAGACACTGGATTGATCACCTTGGTAATTTCGTATGGACCAATGAAACGAGGCGCAAACTTATAAGATGGTACTTTCATGTGTAGATTTTTAGTAGACAACCACACCTTGTCCCTACTTTGAAATCAACACCCCTTGAACGTCTTCTATCAGCTTTAGCCTTTTGGATCCCTTGGGCTCTTTCCCGGTTCGATTGAACCTGTGCCCAAACTGTGCACAGTTCCTGGGAAAAAACATTGAGCTCTGGGACAACAGAAGTAGACAAGGAAAAAGAACCAAAGCGCGGATGAAAACCCAAGTTAATGAAGAACGGCGATACCCCAGAGGATGTATTAACACGGTTATTTATAGCAAACTCAGCCAGAGACAAAAATTTGGAAGTTTGAAGTGCTGGTTATCTGCAACATAGCACCTGAGAAATTGCTCAACAGATTGGTTAAGACGCTCAGTCTGGCCATTAGTCTCCGGATGAAAGGCCAATGAAAAGGACAAGGAAATGTTAATTTTATGACAGAAGTAGGGATGAGCGAACTTTTGAAAAGTTCGGTTCGGTTCGCTTCGGCGAACTTTCTTGAAGTTCGGATTCGTACGAACCGAACCTAAAACGAACCTTATACGAACGAATATACGCATATTTGAGAATCTACACTAATACGTACGCTAATGCGAACATTCCCGCACAAATAACGAACATACAGTCTAGCGTTGTCAAAGGTACGCTACTTAACTGAATATGTACGCATTTGATGTGCCGTTTTTATTTTAACCAGATTCGTCTTAAAAGTTCTTAAACGAATCTGGTTCGTTACGGTTCTGTTCGCTCGTCCGAACGAACGTTCGGACGAACGAAAATAATAACCCATCTCGGCCATTCTCCTCCCAAAAGGGTGGTTTGACACGAGGGTCACACCAGGATACAAGGGATTGTAGAAGTAATAAATAATCCCTTGTATCCTGGTCTATTCTGTGAAAACGGTACAGTTTTGATGTGCCGTTTTTATTTTAACCAGATTCGTCTTAAAAGTTCTTAAACGAATCTGGTTCGTTACGGTTCTGTTCGCTCGTCCGAACGAACGTTCGGATGAACGAAAATAATAACCCATCTCGGCCATTCTCCTCCCAAAAGGGTGGTTTGGACACGAGGGTCACACCAGGATACAAGGGATTGTAGGAGTAATAAATAATCCCTTGTATCCTGGTCTATTCTGTGAAAACGGTACAGTTTTGATGTGCCGTTTTTATTTTAACCAGATTCGTCTTAAAAGTTCTTAAACGAATCTGGTTCGTTACGGTTCTGTTCGCTCGTCCGAACGAACGTTCGGACGAACGAAAATAATAACCCATCTCGGCCATTCTCCTCCCAAAAGGGTGGTTTGACACGAGGGTCACACCAGGATACAAGGGATTGTAGGAGTAATAAATAATCCCTTGTATCCTGGTCTATTCTGTGGAAAAAGTAAACTTTATTTACGAACCTGATTCATACGAACTTGACGAAAGTTCGGTTCGGGGACGAACCGAACGTTCGGTAAAGTTCGTAACGAATCTGGTTCGTTACGGTTCGGTTCGCTCATCCCTAGACAGAAGGCCTTCCAAAACCTAGACACAAATTGCACACCCCTGTCGGATACAATATTGTCCGGAATACCATGTAGTCTAACGATATGATCCACAAATACAGAAGCCAAGATTTTCGCAGAGGGTAATTTACACAATGGAATAAAATGACACATTTTGCTGAATCTGTCTACCACAACTAAAATCACAGTTTTACCCTCAGAACATGGTAGGTCCGTGATGAAATCCATAGACAGATGGGATCATGGTCTATTAGGTATGGGTAATGGATGTAACTCACCCATAGGCCGTGTCTTGGAATTCTTGGACCTGCACAAGTGTTACATGCAGTCACAAAAGCCTGAACATCCCTGGATATCGATGGCCACCAATAATTCCTAGAAATTAACTCCTTGGTGGCATTGATACCAGTATGTCCATACAACACAGAATTGTGGCACTCACCCAGCAGTCGCAAACGCAAATGAGCCGGCACAAATAATTTATCTTTGGGGGTACCAGCAGGAGCGAGATCTTGTCCTGCCGAAATTTTAATGGTTAAGTCAGATGAGGTAGCAGCCATGATGATGTCAGCAGGCAGGATGGACTCAGGGGGGATCTCGGGAGGCTGACACACCTGAAAACTTCGTGACAAGGCGTCAGCCTTCGTGTTTTTGCTTCCGGGCCTAAAGGTAACACAAAAATCAAAACGAGTAAAAAACAAAGCCCACCTCGCCTGTCTAGGATTTAAACATTTGGCAGATTCCAAAAACAGGAGATTTTTATGGTCCGTGAGGACCGTAATACGGTGTAATGCTCCTTCCAAAAAATGACGCCACTCCTCAAATGCCCACTTAATAGCTAGTAATTCTCTATTACCTATATCATAGTTCCTCTCAGAAGGAGAGAATTTACGGGAGAAGAAGGCGCATGGTTTAAGATTGGTTAAGGTGGAAGAAACCTGAGACAGTACCGCCCCTACACCGTACTCAGATGCATCCACCTCAACCACAAAGGGCTTACTCTGATCAGGCTGAATTAATACAGGAGCATTGATAAAACACCTCTTTAGACTTTCAAATGCTTCAATAGCACCTGGGGGCCAATTGACCAGATCAGCTCCCTTGCGAGTCAGATCCGTAATTGGTTTGGCCACTACCAAAAAATTTTTAATAAATTTGCGGTAGAAGTTTGCAAAACCTAAAAATCGTTGGAGCGCCTTTAGAGAAGAAGGTCGCACCCAATCAAGAATGGCCTGCACCTTAGCTGGGTCCATTTTGAAAGAAAAAGGGGTCAGGATATACCCTAAAAAGCCCACCTCTTGGACACCAAAGATACATTTCTCCCCTTTTACAAATAATCAGTACTTCTCACGTAAAACACCTCCAGCACCTGCCTAGTGTGAGAAACATGAGACTCCCAGTCAGCAGAAAAAATAAGGATGTCATCAATATATACTATCATGAACCTCCCAATAAAAGGCCTGAAGATGTCATTCACGAAATTTTGGAATACAGCGGGTGCATTACTTAGCCCAAAAGGCATCACTAAATATTCATAGTGACCCTCTGGGGTATGGGGTAAGGCTGTCTTCCACTCATCCCCCTCTCTGA
Source organism: Rhinella marina (assembly GCA_900303285.1). Lineage (NCBI taxonomy): Eukaryota > Metazoa > Chordata > Amphibia > Anura > Bufonidae > Rhinella > Rhinella marina. The sequence continues at coordinate 96,208 of ONZH01001208.1, read as the reverse complement.
TTCTAATCAGGTTATAAGCCCCCTTTAAATCCAGCTTAGAGAACCAGCAGGCTCCCTGGACCTGGTTCAGTAAGTCTGGGATAAGAGGTAACGGATACCTGTTTTTAACCGTGATCTTGTTTAGTTCCCTATAATCAATACAAGGCCTCAAACCTCCATCCTTTTTACTGACAAAGAAAAACCCTGCTCCCATGGCAGAAACCGATGGCCGGATGTGACCCTTAGCAAGACTCTCTTTAAGGTAGTCCCTCATGGACTGGCTCTCAGGAGTCGAGAGATTATATATACGGCCCTTAGGATATTTGGATCCCTCGATGATGTCAATCGCACAATCATACTGCCGGTGAGGAAGAAGAAAATCAGTCTCAGACATGGAGAAGACATCAGAAAAATCTCTGATGTACTCTGGTAGGATCAGAGACTCCGCAGTGCCTCCAACCTGCAACACTGATTTACAACACTTGTTACAGTTAAGGCCCCACTTTTCTAATTCACCTGACGACCAATTGATTACAGGAATGTGGTCCTGTAGCCATGGCAGACCCAAAACGAGGTCGGCAGGTAAATCCTTTAATACCAGAAAGGAACAAGTTTCAGTATGAGAAATCCCCACAGTTAGGGTAATGTCGGGAGTACTAAACTCCACTCTCCCATTATTCAATGGAGTGGAATCAAGTGCGATAATTTGAATTATTTCCCTTAACGGAGTTATCGGTATACCCACAGATTGCATGAAATCAAAATCGATAAAATTAGCGGCAGAACCTGAATCAACAAATGCTTTACCAGACCCTTTAGATTGACCATAGGCAATGGAGATAGGTAATAAAATTTTCTTTCTTACCACCGCTGGGATTACCTTACTTCCGGAAAACAACCTTTTTGAGGGCGGAAGTTTCGGGCACTGCTGGAGCCAGTGGTTCATCTCACCACAGTAGAAATAGGCTCCTCTCAGGCGTCTCTGATCCCTCATAGTAACTCCCAACTGCATGGGCTCCTCCAGGACTCTGATAGGAGGCGGACTCTGAAGAGGAACTTCGGGCAGGACGACAACTTGAGGGACAGTTGAACGTTCCTTCTGTCTCTCTCTAAACCAGCGATCGAGCTTAATAACTAAAGTCATAGTCGCCTCAAGGGTGTCAGGAGTAGGATAACTAACCAGTAAATCCTTCAGATGGTCAGACAGCCCCACCCTAAACTGGCCTCTCAAAGCTGGGTCATTCCACTTAGAGGATATGCACCATTTTCTGAACTCAGCACAGTAATCCTCAACTGGACGGTTACCCTGCTGAATGTTCCTGAGCTGAGTTTCAGCTACAGCGGCCAAGTCAGGTTCTTCATATAGAAGACCTAAGGCCTGGAAAAAAGCCTCCACAGACAACAGACACAGGGAGTCAGGTGGCGATGAGAAAGCCCACTCCTGCGGATCACCTTGCAGCAAGGAAATAATTATTCCTACACGCTGCTGCTCAGAACCCGAGGAGTGTGAGCGTAAACGGAAATATAATTTACAACTTTCCTTAAACAAACAGAAGGTTTTAAGGTTCCCCACAAACCGATCAGGCAACTTTATGTGGGGCTCAATATTGGGGTAAGGCATGGAGGGAACGGCTGACGAACACAGACGGAACACAACACAATACAGAAAAGTCAGCAAGCCAAGTCAGAAAAAGGAGGTCACGTCAAATACCAAGGGGAAAAGCAAGAGTAGTCAAAGTCTGAAGCCAAAATCCAATATACCAATAATCCAACAGCAAAGGTCCAACACACAGCACTGATCTCAGAAGACTAATCACAGGCAATGTGTAAGGCATTTGCCATCTTTAAATAGCCCGCCCAGGATCATGTGATGTGGCCAGCATCACATGACCTGAGGCGGAGCAAGCTGTCTAAACAATATGCAAAGTAGCCATGTGGTGTGATCAGCACCACATGGCTAAAAACCCAACAGATAATTAACTGATGAAGTGCTGGCTGACCAGACCAGCACTTCAATTCCCTACCGCTCGTCTCTGGGGGGGCGGAGAAGTCCGGCGGCACTGCGAGGAGGGAGCGCGACGCCGGCCTCCCGTGACAGGTAGACTTTTTTTTTTTTACTGCATTGTAACCTTCTGTGATCACATTGTTGAAGTAGTTAAAGCGCTGGGATCATAGTTTTCAATGACAGCCATACTCCCACTGCTGATCATGCCATGAAATAGTTCTGATGAGAGTCCAATGTGGGGAGAGGCTAACTGGCAAATACAACGTGTGGCCTGAGCTCTGCCATCTAGTCATGACATGTAATGAGAACAGATATCAGCAGCAGTCAAACCTAGGCTGAAACCAAGACTCATTCTGCTTCCAGGCACGGTTGACAACCATCCAGAAATTCCTGAGCAGTCCGTGAAAATAGGGGATTTTTCTTGCAATGTCAGTGAAAAAAATTAGATGAGTCCATAATTTTTTTTGAGGCTGGTGGTACTTGAGTGGGTCACTTTGATTGTAATACTCAGCATTTTAGAGCTCACACTGAGTGCAGATAATGTGTTCAGTATACGTATCTGACCTATAGATATGTGTTACTTATAGTCTTTATAGTTCATTATATTTTCCAATTTCTTTATGAAAAATGTTGCCTGCCTGTGATTTTTAGATAAATTGTCCAGGAAAAATAAAAATTTGGGTTGGCAACCCAATGTCAATCTAGGTGAAATCCTCTACACTTGTCTGGAGAAGGAAAGGGTAAACCCCAATCCCACTATTAGAGATAAGCAAAGATTTGAAAAATTCAATTCGGCAGATTTGCTGAATTTTGTCAAGAAATTTGATTAGTTACTATTTAGTTCAGCATGAATTTTCTTCCATTGTATGCTATTGCACCACCTCCCCCATCATTTAACCCCTTCAGATGCCTCATCCAACAATGATCATGGCATCTGAGACCCACATTCAGGTGCTCAGGAGTTAATCTGGGCTTAAAAAAAAAATATACTCACTTTATCCACTTGATCGCAGAGAGGCCGTCCACTCTTGTCTTGTTTGAATAAAACCCGCCAAAGGACCTGCGTCGAGCGTGAAGATGTCACTACATGATCACGCTAGCCAAGTGTGGTGGCATCATGATATCACCACATGATCACGCTGGCTGTGCACAATTATGTCATCACTCATGATTTCACGCTCGCTACAGAACCTTTGGCGGGTTTTCTTCAATCAATACGGGAGCGGATGGCCTCTCCGCTATCAAGAGGATGAGGTGAGTGTATTTTTCTTTTTTTTTTTTTTACTTTTAGCCACCATTTTAGTAAAAATTGGTTAATTACCATGGAGCGTGAGGAAATTCAGCTACAGTACATGGTAAATCAATTTTTTCCTGAAATTCAGATCGAAGTCCACTTCCGATAATTTGATTATCTCAGAACTACCCACTGTAATTGTTGAACATGTCAAAGAAATATATAGAATACAACCATTTTATATACAGTAGATGAATCAAGTGCTAATATGTAGTAAGCAATCTTTTCCATGATTTAATTTTCACCCTTGGTAATGAATCCAAGACCAGTGGTGTATTCTAAAATGTTTCTATGTCCATAATATGAAGTCCACATGGAGACGCTGTTGGAAAGGTGAAAGTGAGTAACCTTCCTGGTGCCATAACTCATTCAAAAAACTCTTATTAGCTGACTCTATTCAGGCAGTATCTCTATTTTGATTTAATGTTAGGGACTTATGGACTTTTACTAAATGCCAATTGGACTTGGAATACTAATTGCTGCTTACTGTTTGCATTTGTTTGATCAACATAAGAAAAAGTTGCTAATTTTTCACAAAATGTGCTACGTTACTGCTTTAAAGTGTGATATAACATCTGGGGAAGAGAAGATACACTTGCTTGTTGGTTATACTTTTGGACCAAATTTCTAATATTGAACATATGTAACAACAACAAAAAAAAAAGTCGCTTGAAAAGTCCACGTAAAATTAGGTTTGCCGAATTTCCTTGTGCTTCATGGTAGCGAATCGATTTTTCCTGAAATAGTGTAAAAAACAAAAAAAAAAAAAAAATCATACTGACCTCATCCATTTGCTTGCAACAGACCAATTGCCGCCATCTTGAGCGAAGGTCTTGCACGAAATCCCATGCGCAGTGATGTATGACGTCAACACACCGGCCACGCAAGATTTCACCTAGATTTTCAATCAAGATGGTAGTGGCCGGCTCGTCGAAAGAAAATAGATGAGGTACGTATGATTTAGTTAATTTTTTAAAAACATTTTGCACTCTTTATTACTCTGTCATTGCACCCACTATTTACAAAGAAATACGCTTTGTGACGAAGTAATTTTCCACTAAGCAAATTTTTTTGTAAAATTCAACAAAGCAGCCAAATCGAATTTTTGAATACTTTGCTCATCTCTTATTACTAGTTTAGATATTATATGGCTTTGGCTTCTGAAATCTTCCAAATGTCATGCAAAAATGTAGCATTGCATATAGTGGCCATTCAAATGAATGCCTGACCATAAAAAGTTTACTTGATTACTTTTTTATGTCTATTATTTTGGTTATTTTATATTGTCTCACAATTATCTGAATCTAAATTTGATTTTGTGACGTTTTTGTCTGTGCATCATTCTTGTGAATATGACACTGGTCTGACAAAAATGAATCTTTTCACAAAAACTGAGATGAAATGATAATTTTTTATAAATGATTTAGTTTTGGATGTGTATTGCAAATGTTTTAATGGGGTTTTCGTGGATTTTACATTCTCTGAGCTCAAAAGATAAAATATGCAGTATACCTGTATGTTCTATTACTGATTCTACATGCTTTCGCTCCTCTGGTATTTTGCATTCCTTGCTGCTCCTGTTGTTCTTTCAGATATTCTGATTGCCATGGGTTTGGCTCCTGGAATATTTGTTCGGTCATACAATTTAAACTATTGCATGGTGGCCCTTCAAATAAATGCTTGACCATATAAATAAAGAATGAGCTTCTTTTACATTTACATTTACATTTTACATACATTCTTTTACATGAGAGCTTCTTTTACATTTTGTCTCCTTTGAAATTCCATGTGGGGTGACATATGATGTCACCAGACTGACCGGCGTGATGATTTGATTCTTCTCTATGATTTCCTCATGCCCTGTTCTGATGGGGCAAATTCTTTGAACAATAATGCTACTTTGATCATTTTGCCTATTTATAAATTTGGATGAAAAATCATTTAATTATTATAGAAATGTATACTGCACTACTGAATATACCAAAATCTATCTTTGTATCTGAACTGGAATTTTATTTTTTTCCATTTTTTAGTCCTGAACATCAAATATTGCTAGACCAAAATAACCGAACACACCACATCATCAATATGTGACTTTGTTAAAAAAAAAAAAAGCTGAAAAATAGAAACGAAAAAGTAGTAATATTTGCACTTGTGTAAAAAATTGCCAGGGTAAAATAACATCCAGAGATGTTTGGGTAGAAAAATAATACAATGAATCTAGTGCTTGCTGCAGTGTTCACTTTTACACTCTGACGGGCTAGCTGTCCTGTTAAATATTTCCTCTCAGTGCAGACATGAGCTTATTATAAAGTAGAACGTGACAACTCCACCGAGTAAACTACATTTGTCACAAATGCTTCTCATTTTCTTTCACAAATAATTCCTGTCAGCACTGTAACTCAGAGCTCTGAATACAGCCATTTACAATTTGAATATAATATAATGGAAAGCCATCTGGTATGGTAAAAAATGTGAATATACCACCATAAAAAATACAAACCAACACAGGCTGTTTTCTTAATCAACATCACTAGTAAAAGGAGGCAAGAAAAATTCTTCTGTTTCCTGCCAAGAATTCAGGTATATTTGGGGTATTCATCAAAGGCTTGACGCCAGAAAAATAGGTGCATGGAAGACACAAGTTGTTCTAAAAGTTGCCCATGGCTTAATGGAGGCAAGGCTTCCCACAGCCTAAGGGCGCATGAACATGAATGTATTTTGTTTCCGTGTCCGTTCCTTTTTTTTTTTTTTTTTGCAGATTGGATGCAGAACCATTCATTTCAATGGGTCTGCAAAAAATTCGGACAGCACACCGTGTGCTGTCAGCATCCGTATGTCCGTTCCATAGCCCTGCAAAAAAGATAGAACATGTCCTATTCTTGTCCGTTTTGCGGACAAGGATAGGCATTGTTACAATGGATACGCAAGGATGCAATACATAACATATATGTTGTAACAGTGCACCCCATAGTAATAATGCCCCCATAGCTCCCCCAGTAGTAATAATTCCCCTTATAATGTGCTCCTGTATGAAAAATACCCCTTTATAATGTGTGCCAGTACCAGAATTGAACTCTTATAATGTTTGCCAGTAAAATAATTCCCCCTTGCAATGTGTACCATTACAAAAATGGTCCCTTATAATGTGCCCCCTTATGTGCCAGTAATGTGTGTCAGTACACAAAAACTACCCCCTTTTAGTTCCCCCAGTAGAATGGATGTCCCTATAGTGCCCCCCTTATAATGTGTGCAAGTAAAAAAAATTCTCCTTTTTATAGCCACGATAGTGCTTTCTCCAGTTACAAAATAAAGCCCCCCACCCCATTGTGGCCCAACAGCATGCTGCCAAATAAAAATAATAAACTCAAATACTTACCTCCATTCTGCTGTCAGTGATGCAGTGCAAGACATAGACCTCTTTTAGTCTGTGCCCTGAGCTCTATGCATCCCGGCTCAGGCAGCACGATAATGATGACACCGGCCTCTGATAGGGTACAGGAACTAGGACTAGGCAATCATCTCACCTCTCCTCATTGGCAGGTCACCCCTGGACAGCAAAGGATGCAGCAAATGTATTAAGAGGCCTGCACCTCTTAATAAGTTGTTGCATCTTACTTCAGTGCACTTTAGTCTAAGGGGGTAATTTACCAAGGTGCACATTTTTGACTTTTTTTGTAGTAGCTGGTTGTTTTGAAACCAGTATTTTGAGACAAATTTACAGAATGTTTCAAGCCATTTTTTAAATTTGTGGCACAAAATATATATGGATTTTTTCATCCTACATACTAGAGATGATACTAGAGAAATTCGCTTCGCTGAATATTTGCCGAATTTCTGACAAGATTGGTACTTAAAAAAATTAAAAAAAAACAATCGTTGTTTTGCAAACATTTCTGCACAAATTACGAATGTACAGTCAGCGTAATTAAAAGTATGCAATACGTAAGGATTAGCGTACAAAAGTGCGTATGAATCCTTAGTGTACTATTTACTCGCGATGAATCAGACGCACGAGGCTAGGCCGCGGCGTACAGTCTTTAGAGGCAGTCCATATGAGGTAGAAAAGTAAGGTGCTCACTGCTAGCTATTCAGCTAAGTGCATAATTTACTAAAAACACCGTACAATAAGTGCATAATAGGACACATTGCAGTACCAGAAAAAGAATACACACAATGAGCTAAAGTGCTGAACCAGTAAAAACAGTGTAGCTAAAATACAGCAAAGACATAAGTATGCAAACATTTTAGTGCAAGCAATTTCACATTTGCAAGCGTAAAAGGCTCAGATACACGTTTGAGTCTCTCCTCGTGGCTCCTTGGCATGATAAAACACTGGAACACATAGTCCAAAATTCAATTGTAATCCACGTGAGGTAATATAATAATCCAAACAGGTAACGTGTAATCCACATGGATAATAGAGAAGAGCAGCAAATAGAGACCCCTTTTGCAAAGGGGGCTCCCAAACAACCTGAGAAGGGGGGAAAAAGGAAAACAGGCGCGCTTAGGTGCAATTGGGAATTTTCTGCAGAATGGGGGGTAGTCCTGACAGCCAGGTCCATCTGGGTGAGAGTCAAATGGGGACAATACAAACTATAAAACAAACACAAAAAGTGCCAACTAGCTCTCACTCGTCAGGTGCAGTCCATGGTGTGGCTCCCATAGGTCCTCTTGAAGTGTCCTTGAGACAGCCAGTAGTTGGGTTCCTCAGATGAGGGACCTGAAGTTCTCCTCACTTGAGCTGCTACTAAACAACATCAGAGGACGCTCCTGCCTCTCGTAGGCCACGCTCGCTGCCATGGTGGAACACCACTGCCCTCTTCTTCCGGAAGTTGGACTTGAACGGGTGCGGGTGGTGGTCACGCTGGTGAGCGCTGCAGCCACTTGCGCTTTCATGGATCCTCCTGCCGGGACAGCAGGGGTAAGGACTTCTGGCTGCAGCGGTGTAGGCAAGGTTGCATCCAGGGAAGAAGCCCCAGCTCCCCTGGCTGCTGCTGACTTCATCTTCCATGGTAGTTGGCATTTGTGGCTCACCGTGCATTGGAACGTAAATTATGTTGTTGTCAGCTGACCCAGCTGAAAGGACTGTGGTGGTGGTGGTGCTGGCAGTCCAGGGATCAGAGGCTTCAGTTGTAGCTGTGGCTTCTCCCTGAAGCGGACTAGCATAGTGCAAACATTTTAGTGCATGGAATATCACAAGCATAATAGGCTCAAGGATACGTTTTAGTCTCTCTTTTCTTCTGACGCTTGGCATGAAACTGGAACACAGAGTCCCAAACTTCAATTGTAATCCACATGGGTAAATTGTAAACGAATCGGGTAATAAAATAGCTGCAAATATATTAAAAGAAAATCCTTTTTTTTAAAGGGGGCTCCCAAATAACCTGAGTAGGGGGGGGGGAAGGGAATTGGTGCATTTAGGCGCAACTGGGACGTTACTTTTTCTGCTGACAGGGGGAGTCCTAACAATCCGTGTCCATCTGGATGAGAGCAAACGGGCAATAAAAACAAGTTAACTTAAAACAATGGCCAACTAGTTCTCACCCGTCAGAAGTAGTCCACGTTGTGGCTCCCATAACTCCTTGCAGTTTCAGTTCTTGTTTAGCAGACTGTTGAGGGGTCCCTAAGATAAAGGATTGGAAATCCTCCTCACTGCTGCTGCTACTAAAAGACATTAAAGGTCGCTCCTGCCTCTTGTAAGCCATGCTAGCTGATGTAGTGGAGCTCCACTGACCTCTAGTAGCGGATTCTGGCAGTGACCGGGTGGTCACACTGACAAGTGTTGTGGCGGCAACCCGAGCCTTGATTTTGCTGGATCCTCCGGACAACGCGGTCGGAGTAAAAACCTCTGGCTTCATGGGTTCAGGTAGTGGTCTTCCTCTGGCTGCTGCAGCGGCGGCCTCCATCTTCCAGGAAAGCTGGTACTGTACTACCTTCGGCTGGTAGGAGAAGGTAGTTGTAGTTAGCTGTCCCACTTGAAGAGAGGGTGGTGGTGGCGGCAGACCCGGGATCAGGAGCTCCGGCTGAGGTTGGGGCTTTTCTCCAAAGCGCAGGGTGCCATCTTCCATCTCCTGGAGGCAGCGTACGTGGTCTGTGACTGCCGTATCTTCTGGCCACACTTCAGGGGTTGACATGGGTACCAGAGGCTTGGCTAATAGCGTCACTCCAGTGGCAAAGGGCCGCTTTAAAGACTTCATAGGGGTGTACTACACTTGGTATACTTAGCATACAGGCTATGGCGGAGTTGTGGCAAATATGGGCGTTTCACCGAGCGCCGGCTCACAAAGTACTACTCTGTAGTCTCATCATCTGCGAGGAACTCACTTCCCCGTTCTACGGAAAACCACATGACGGTGCTTTTTCTCCATTCTAATTTAGGATCCCCCGGCCTGGGATGATCCAAGACTTGTATTACCCACTCCTCAACAGCCTTTTTGTAATCCCATAATGTCAGGGCATTTGCAGTCACCGCGGCTGGGACAATATAGTTTTGCCTCAAGGAGTAATCCTTCTTCTTGGGTGGCGGAGCGGGAGCCCCGGACGCCTCCGTTGCACCAGCCAGTTCGGCAAACACCACAGTTGTCTTCTGCGGTCTTGGCTTAGGAATCCATTGGTCCACATAAATATCTTCTGGCTCATCTTTAACCTCTGGGATATTGCTACCCCAATCCATTTCTGCCCAGTTGGGGCACAGCTGCTTCGCCATCTTGCACAGCACACTTGCTCTGGGTCTCAAACTGGAGATGGAGGTGGAGCTACAAGGGAAGAGTCTTCACTCTGTATACTTTCAATGGTAAGCTCACTGGAGTCCCAGCTTACCGAGCCTGTGAGCCAATCAGAGCAAGCCCTTCCCACTAGGTCAGGTGACCGCTTTCTTCCCGGGCTTTTTGCCACACGAATAACGAACTCACAGTAAAAGTTCGCTAATTAACTGAATTCGTACTCATCAGCGTATAAAGTAACTTGTACGTAGCATTAGCGTACAATTAAGCGTACGAGTACGTAGCAAATGCTTAGAAAGCTTTAAGAAAATTTTCGAATCGAACAGAGCGAATCTCAAAAAATTCGGATTCGCTTCGCAATGGAACATTTCCAAGATTCAATACGAATCTACAAAGAGGCGAATAGATTCGGTCATCTCTACTGCATACATTTATTACAAAGGCTTCGTCAGTTTGTACTCCAACTGGGGAATAACAAGGGTGGCTCACCAACGAGTGACAATGATTGCGGGGGTTAAGTATATTAGTCTGTTCCAATGCTCAAAAGACAAAATTGTGAGAATAACCTAGTAGCTAAAGAGTGGCACTCGTATTTCAGTTCCAAGAGGGTCCCACAGTGAACTTATTGGATTTTTTTATTTAGTCCACTGGAACATGTAGTTATTATACCTGCATTCATTCAACATCCTTTTTATATCTTTTATTGGTATTCTGTTCATGCATTAATTGTTTTTGCCATATATTTTGTCAATACTGAGATTAAAAACTTAAAATATATCATTTTACCTATGTTGTGGAGTCTACTGTGCTGGTCTTTAGCTATTATATTTAGATTATTATACACATTCTGAAGCATGAAGTGTCTATCAAATCTAAGTGACTGTATCTTTTTGTGGAATCATGTGATTTCTCCACAAGTATCTTTCCTGGTTCCTCTAAATCTATAGATTTTTAAAGCCAGTGGCTTCATTGTTGACCAGATTGATCAGTTACATTATACGTTATATTAGTACTTATATTATTCCTCTCTAGAATGTTGTTTTCTGTGCTTTTATATGTGGTTAAAGTGGTTTTCTCAATAAGAAAACCTCTGCCTACATGACCTAGGGCACATGGACACCATAGCCTCTCTGCAATGTCCATATGCCCTAATAGGACATAAAGGCCCAGCAACTCGGCTTTCAGAGAGGGTTCCAAGCAAGGCCCTTCCTTCCTGCTACCTGCTTAAAATGTCTGTGATAATAAGAATGCTTAGGCTTTATTAAAGAGCAGCTAAGTCTGGAGGACCTGGCCCAGTCATGTATTGCATGACTACCCATTTTACCCCAACAACAGACTCACACATTCTATGCTTAAAGGGGTTTTCATAGAGATTACAAGTTGTTCAACAGCAGAAAATGTTATTTAAAAAAAAAAAAATCGAAAACTATTACTCAGCTGTTAAATCTCCAACTGCTCCAGTGATGATGCTTAGGTGATCCCCATGGTCCATGCCATATTCACATGACCACTATAGCTAATCATTGGCTGCAGCTTATCATTGGATTCAGTGGTGTGGTACAATACATGCAAGCATCACCATTGTGTTATTAACTGGAGTGGTCATATGGATGTATGGCATGGCATAGGTCCAGCAAAATGAACAGAGACTGGGGGAGACTACTTGTGTATCATGCATACTCCCTGACAACCCCTTATAATGGTTTTCTACTTCAAGAGGACCCGTCACCATTACTGATATGCCTGTTTTAATAGCTTCATGTACTCCCATGTAATAACAATTCTGGAACATCTATTCTTATGTCTCTATGTTGTGCCATTCTTATATTATTTCTACTACAAGTTATGAATAGAGATGAGCGAGCATACTCGTCCGAGCTTGGTGCTCGTTCGAGTATTACAGTACTCGTAAGTGCTCGCTGCTCGGACGAGTATCTCGCCATGCTCGAGGAAATGGAAACTTCCGCATTGTGCATTTTTGGCGCCTATAAACTCAGCCAATCACAAGCCAGGAGACTCTGCGGTACACCCAGCATCACGTAGGGCCCTTACATGTCGATAGCAAGGGTTGGCTGGCCTGATCAGGTGACCCTGGAATATACTAGTGACTGCCCGCGGTGCTCGGCTCAGATGCTGTCTGGATGTCGTTAGGGATAGAGCTACTGCGTTTCAGGGAGAGTGTTAGGGCCTGCATTTAGTTCTTTGTTAGGCAGGAGTGATCTCACAAGAACCCAACAGCCCTTCTAAGGGCTAAAAGAAATTTTTTTTTTTGTCTCCTGGCTTGGCTGGCTGGCTGGCACTAGTAGTGCAGCTATCGCCATATATAACCCTTTTTTTTAATTGTTCTGTATCAGTGATACAAATTCATTTCATACAGCAGTGTGGAACCATTCTGTGTGTCACAGTTCAGCTGCCGGGGCTGAGTTAGCTCTCTGATAGTTTCTGCACGTCACGTTAAAAAAAAAATATATATATATATATATATAGAAAAAAAGATATAAAAAAATAGTATTTTTGTTGTTTTAGCTCAGTGATACAAATTCATTTCATACAGCAGTGTGGAACCATTCTGTGTGTCACAGTTAAGCTGTCCACTTACTACAATCCGTATTTTCTGTCCAGGTGACACATTCTGTACGTCACTTAATTAAACCAGGTCTTTTGCTCTCACTCATACAGCTAGATCACAAAAATCTCTGTGCGACATTTGTCTGGGTTGCAGTCAAAATAACCACTGTCAGCCGGGGCTGAGTTAGCTCTTTGATAGTTTCTGCATGTCACGTTAAAAAAAAAAAAAAAATAAGAAAAAAATATAAAAAAAAATATATAAAAAAAAATAGTTTTTTTTGTTGTTTTATCTCAGTGATACAAATCCATTTCACACAGCTGCGTGGAACCATTCTGTGTGTCACAGTTCAGCTGTCCATTCACTACAATCCGTATTTTCTGTCCAGGTGACACATTCTGTACGTAACATAATTAAACAAGGTCTTTTGCTCTCACTCAGATAGCTAGATCACAAAAATCTCTGTGAGACATTTGTCTGGGTTGCAACTAAGCAGACCAAGTCTGCCTAATCTAATAGTTTCCGTGTAATTGCTCCATACTGCATGGTACGTAATAACATACGTAATTTTGATCTAACTTATCCACCTATATATTCACTTGTTCAGACTGAACAAGTTTGTGGGTTTCAGTACAGCAGGCCCATTTATTTTATTTTTTTTTATGTAATACACTTATATACAGAAAATGTTGAACCCCAGGGCTAAGGGTCGAGGACGAGGGCGTGGGCATTCAATTACTGCAGGGGGCAGAGGCTGTGGTCCTGGGAAGGGTGAGACAGCACCTGCTGATGAGGGAGCAGGGGAACGCCGCAGAGCTACACTCCCTAGCTTCATGTCTCAACTTACAGGGACACGTGGTAGAGGACTGTTGAAACCACAACAGTGCGAACAGCTGATCTCGTGGATTGCGGACAATGCTTCAAGTAATTTGTCCACCAGTCAGTCTTCCACGCAGTCCACCCACGTTACCCAAGGGAGCACTCCTATGGCTCCTCCACCTCAACCTCCTATCCCCCAGTCTGCCCCCTCCCAGGAAAATTTGGAATGCGATTCGGCATACTCTCAGGAACTGTTTTCTGGACCCTTCCCAGAGTCACAAACCACTTCTCAGGTTGCTGCTGACCTCGTTCCCGATGCCCAAGTTTTCCAACTGTCGCAGTCTGTGGGTGATGATAATGATGATGACAATGTTGAGTTAGTGGAAGAAGTTTGTAAAGAGGTGTCGGACGATGAGGAGACACGGTTGTCAGACAGTGGTGAAGTTATTGTCAGGGCAGGAAGTCCGAGGGGGAGCAGACTGAGGAATCGGAGGATGATGAGGTGACTGACCCAAGCTGGGTTGATATGCCAAGTGAAGACAGTGCTTCTGAGGCGGAGGCGAGTGCTGCACCAGAACAGGTTGTAAGAGGCAGTGGTGTGGCCAGAGGGAGAAGCAGGGCCAGAGCTGGTGCATCAGCAGCAACTGTTTCACGTAGTGAAGTTTCCGTGGCGAGGCCTAGATGTTCGCAAGTCTGGAGGTTCTTTAAAGAAAGTGAGGATGACCGACGGACTGTGGTGTGCAACCTGTGCCACACCAGGATCAGCAGGGCTGCCACCACTACTAGCCTAACCACCACCAGCATGCACAGGCATATGAGAGCTAAACACCTCACTCAACGGAACCAAGGCCGTTCACCACCTCCTGCGGGTCACACCACTGCTCCTTCCCCTGTGTCACTCGCTGCCTCTGCTAGTCAACCCCCTGCCCAGGACCCCGGCACAAGCGTCTCCCGCCGGAAAACCACACCTTCGTCTCCACGATCCTTCACAGTGTCCACCAATGTGTCCGAGTGCAGCTTTCAGCTGTCTTTACAGCAGACGCTGGAGCGCAAGCGGAAATACAGTTCCACCCACCCACATGCCCAAGCCCTCAACGTCCACATCACCAAATTGCTGAGCCTGGAGATGCTTCCCTATAGGCTAGTAGAGACCAAGGCCTTTCGCAATCTCATGGCGGTGGCTGCCCCTCGGTATTCGGTCCCCAGCCACCACTATTTTTCCCGATGTGCAGTCCCAGCCCTACACCAGCACGCGTCACAGAACATCATCCGTGCCCTGACCAACGCTGTTTCTGAGAAGGTCCACCTAACCACGGACACGTGGACAAGTGCTGCCGGGCAAGGACACTATATCTCACTGACGGCACATTGGGTTAACTTGGTGGAGGCTGGGACCGAGACTGACCCTGGGGCCGCTCATGTACTGCCCACACCGAGGATTGCGCGGCCTACCTTGGTCACGGTCTCTCAGACGTACTATGCCTCCTCCGACCCCTCCTCCTCCACCGAATTACCATCCGTGGGCACGGCGCCTTTAGTCGGTAGCTCTAGGCGCAGCAGCAATGCCGTGGGTAAGCACCAGCAGGCGGTGCTCAAACTGCTGAGCTTAGGTGACAAAAGGCACACCGGCCAAGAGCTGTTACAGGGCATCACGGCACAGACCGATGTGTGGCTGGCACCGCTGAACCTCAAGCCAGGCATGGTTGTGTGTGACAACGGGCGTAACCTGGTGGCGGCTCTGCAACTCGGTAGACTAACACATGTGCCATGCCTGGCCCACGTGTTCAATCTAATAGTTCAGCGGTTCCTCAAGACATACCCCAATCTGTCTGATTTGCTCACCAAGGTGCGCCGCATCTGTGCGCATTTCCGCAAGTCCACCACAGATGCTGCCACTCTCAGGGCAGCGCAGTGCCGCCTACAACTGCCCGCTCACTGACTGTTGTGCGACGTGCCCACGAGATGGAATTCAACATTAAACGTTATCCAGAGTATACCAGCAGCGCAGAGCGATTGTAGACTGCCAGATGTCAACTTCCACCAGAACTGGTAGTCAGGTCAGTCAGATTCCTCAAGTCTACAATGAGGAGTGGACGTGGATGTCTGATATCTGCCAGGTGTTGAGCATCTTTGAGGAGTCAACACAGATGGTCAGCGGTGATGCCGCCATTATCAGCCTCACCATCGCGCTGCTTGGCCTGTTGAAAAACTCACTGCTCAGCATGAAGTCGGATGCTTTACGCTTGTCACAAGAGACGGTGGAGGAAGATACGTCGCTTGATAGCCAGAGCACCCTCCGGTCTGTTTCTCAGCGCGTATCGGAGGAGAAGGAGGAGGAGGAGGAGGAAATGGAGAGTCAGGCCAGTGAGGAGAGGGAATTCTTGCGTGTTAGGACTCTGGCGCACATGGCAGACTTCATGTTAGGCTGCCTATCCCGTGACCCTCGTGTTAGAAGCATTTTTTCAAACACCGATTACTGGGTGTTCACTCTCCTGGACCCACGGTACAAGCAGAACCTTTCCACTCTCATCCCTGCAGAGGAAAGGAGTCTGAGAGTGAATAGATATCAACAGGCCCTGGTGCACAAGCTGAAACAATCCTTCCCATCTCACGCCGCTAGCGGCAGAGGGCATGGTTCTGTGGGCCAAGTAGCGGGGGAGAGGAGGCGAGCAGGAAGCTTGTCCAGCACTGGCAGGGGAACGCTCTCCAAGGCCTTTGCCAGTTTTATGTCACCCCAGCAAGACACTGTCACCTGTCCCCAGTCTAGGCAGAGTAGGGGGGAGCTGTACAGAAAGATGGTGAGGGAGTACCTAGCTGACCATACCAACGTCCTTAGCGATCACTCTGCTCCATACAACTACTTGGTTTCAAAGCTGGACACGTGGCCTGAACTGGCGCTGTACGCCTTGGAGGTGCTGGCCTGCCCTGCCGCTAGCTTGCTGTCAGAGCGGTTATTAAGTGCAGCTGGTGGCGTCATCACTGATAAGCGTACACGCCTGTCAACTGACAGCACTGACAGGCTGACGCTTATTAAAATGAACAAAGCCTGAATTTCACCGGAATTCAAATCTCCTCCAGGGGAAAGCAGCTAAAGATTTACATTACTTATGTATCCGATTCCTCTTCTTTACTCCTCCTACTCCTCCTCCTTGTCGTCTTTTCCTAACGCTGACCAAAAAAACACCATTTTTTAGAGGTCCAACTGGCAAACTTTTACCACAATTTTTCAGGAGGGCCCCTACAGGCCCTCTCTTCAACCATTTTTTCCGGAGGTCAACCTACAGGCCCTCTCTCTAAATAATTTTTCCAGAGGTCCACCTACAGGCCCTCTCTCCAAACAATTTTTCCAGAGGTCAACCTACAGGCCCTCTCTCCAAACAATTTTTCCAGAGGTCCACCTACAGGCCCTCTCTCCAAACAATTTTTCCGGAGGTCCACCTACAGGCCCTCTCTTCAAACAATTTTTCCGGAGGTCCACCTACAGGCCCTCTCTCTAAACAATTTTTCAGGAGGTCCACCTACAGGCCCTCTCTCCAAACAATTTACGTCTTTTTCCTCTCTTTCTCTCTCTCCAAACTATTTTTCCGGATAGCTGCCATATACGGTATTAAACTGAGTAGTATACATAGAACACATGCCACACTTGATCAAGCTCATAATTTACAACTGTACCGGTTGATGCTAAATTTTTAAGTTGGGGTCCTACGTCGTTATTCTAACTACATCTGACTGTTGTCACCACCACACACGCTAGCCCAGAGGGTACTCCTCTGCCTCTTCCAGCTCAACCTCCTTCCCCCCAGCCTGCCCCCCACCTACAGGCCCTCTCTCCAAACAATTTTTCCAGAGGTCCACCTTCAGTGCAGCTGGTGGCATCATCACTGATAAGCGTACACGCCTGTCAACTGACAGCACTGACAGGCTGACGCTTATTAAAATGAACAAAGCCTGAATTTCACCGGAATTCAAATCTCCTCCAGGGGAAAGCAGCTAAAGATTTACATTACTTATGTATCCGATTCCTCTTCTTTACTCCTCCTACTCTTCCTCCTTGTCGTCTTTGCCTAACGCTGACCAAAAAAACACCATTTTTTAGAGGTCCAACTGGCAAACTTTTACCACAATTTTTCAGGAGGGCCCCCTACAGGCCCTCTCTTCAACCATTTTTTCCGGAGGTCAACCTACAGGCCCTCTCTCTAAATAATTTTTCTGGAGGTCCACCTACAGGCCCTCTCTCCAAACAATTTTTCCAGAGGTCCACCTACAGACCCTCTCTCCAAACAATTTTTCCAGAGGTCCACCTACAGGCCCTCTCTCCAAACAATTTTTCCAGAGGTCCACCTACAGGCCCTCTCTCCAAACAATTTTTTCAGAGGTCCACCTACAGGCCCTCTCTCCAAACAATTTTTCCGGAGGTCCTCCTACAGGCCCTCTCTCCAAACAATTTTTCCGGAGGTCCACCTACAGGCCCTCTCTCTAAAAAACTTTTCAGGAGGTCCACCTACAGGCCCTCTCTCCAAACAATTTACGTCTTTTTCCTCTCTTTCTCTCTCTCCAAACTATTTTTCCGGATAGCTGCCATATACAGTATTAAACTGAGTAGTATACATAGAACACATGCCACACTTGATCAAGCTCATAATTTACAACTGTACCGGTTGATGCTAAATTTTTAAGTTGGGGTCCTACGTCGTCATTCTAACTACATCTGACTGTTGTCACCACCACACACGCTAGCCCAGGGGGCACTCCTCTGCCTCTCCCAGCTCAACCTCCTTCCCCCCAGCCTGCCCCCCACCTACAGGCCCTCTCTCCAAACAATTTTTCCAGAGGTCCACCTACAGGCCCTCTCTCCAAACAATTTTTCCAGAGGTCCACCTACAGGCCCTCTCTCCAAACAATTTTTCCAGAGGTCCACCTACAGGCCCTCTCTCCAAACAATTTTTTCGGAGGTCTACCTACAGGCCTTCTCTCCAAAGAATTTTTCCGGAGGTCCACCTACAGGCCCTCTCTCTAAACAATTTTTCAGGAGGTCCACCTACAGGCCCTCTCTCCAAACAATTTACGTCTTTTTCCTCTCTTTCTCTCTCTCCAAACTATTTTTCCGGATAGGTGCCATATACGGTATTAAACTGAGTAGTATACATAGAACACATGTAACACTTGATCGAGCTCATAATTTACAACTGTACCAGTTGATGCTAAATTTTTAAGTTGGGGTCCTGCGTCGTTATTCGAACTCCATCCGGCTGTTGTCACCACCACACACGCTGGCCAAGGGGGCACTCCTCTGGCTCTTCCAGCTCAACCTCCTTCCCCCCAGCCTGCCCCCCACCTACAGGCCCTCTCTCCAAACAATTTACCCGGATAGGGGACGTATTAGATATTATACTGATTTTTGTTTGTTCCTCTTTTAATTGGCTCCTGACCTGTGATAGGCAGAGCATGGACACGTCCCCTTAGCTGCAGTAGAAAAGACACTTCTCTGGCCAGAGCAAGCTCTTTTTCCTTTTCCGTATTCGAAAAATCCATGAAATATATGGTCCCAAGACAGGGGACGTATACGATTTTAAACTGAGAAGAATCGATACCACACATGCCCCACTAGGAGAATTTGGGGTAATGGTGGGATTAGGCAGCCTCAGAGGTATCCATGCATGCTGTCTCTGCTGTTTCCTGTCCATTTCTGTGGTGTTTCCATCATTTTCTGATGTTTCCAGGTTTTCACCCAGCCTTCCCTAGGCAGAGCCTTGGTCCCCTGCAAAAATGCTCTAGTCTCCCATTGACTTCAATGGTGTTCGTTATTCGAAACGAGCACCCAAGCATCGGGAAAAGTTCGACTCGAATAACGAGCACCCGAGCATTTTAGTGTTCGCTCATCTCTAGTTATGAATGAATTGCTATTAGCCTCCAGTAAGGGTACAGAGGGGTGGTAATCAGTTGGGGGTGGGAACCTGCACAGACTCACTCTATCCAATCAGAGGTACACACCCCCAACTGGTGACCTCCCCTCTGTACACTTACTGAAGGATAATAGCAATTCATTCATAACTTCTAGTTAGAAATGAGCTAATCATTCAAAATTTTATTCGCCAAACATTCGTCAAACTTTTCATAAGATTCATATATTCAATGAATATATTTGTTGAATCTGCGTACAAAATATACGTTATTATGTGGCGTTTAGAGAACACTCACGCACTAATAACGAACGTTCAGTTTTAAAATGTACTCAACTTCTTTGAACATGTATGCATGAGCGTACAAATTGCGTACGAAAATGGCGGGCTTTGCTGGAGTGGAATGGTGGAGCAGGAGGAGTCTGACCCCTGGATACTGTGTCAGCAGATGATAGCAGATCATCCGGCTGAGACTGAGATGAGCGTGCCATCCACTCCAATATCTCATCCACTTTCTCCTCCACTACAATTTTGCGCCTTGGTGGGTTAGCCCGGTGGAACATCAGCCAAGTATTGCGAATACTACAAGTAGAAGCTCCGGCTACAGGTCCTTTGGTACTGCTGCCCTGTGCCACCTTCTCCTTTTTTTTAGAGCTTGAAGTCTGGCTGGAAATGGACCTCTTTTGCTTATCCATTCCAGACATTTTTCACTTCACTCTGTGGCCCTGCAGCAGGTCTTTGTCTTTGTCCCTCTCCCTATTTCTCTCCCTGTCTCTCTCTCCCTGCCTGATTAATTACTAGCCATGCACTAGCCCTGCACTTGCCCTGCAGTATCCCTGATGTGTAATATGGATTCCCTGAACAATTACACCCCAATTTCAACAACACAGGTCTCAGTGTCTCAGAACTTCGCAAACAGTGCTTCTGCTCATCTCAGCAGTCGCAGCAGAAGTGATGCATCACTGGCTTACCGAGCCTGAGCCAATCAGAGCAAGCCCTGCCCACTAGGTCAAGTGACCACTTTCTTCCCGGGCTTTTGTGCACGAATAACGAACTAAGTAAAGATTTGCTAATTACTTGAATTCGTATGCAACAGCGTATAGATTAAATTATACTTAGCATTAACGTACAATTTATCGGACAAGTACGTAGCGAATGCGTAGAAAGCCTTAGGAACATTTTCGAATCTTAACGGAGCGAATCACCTAATATTCAGATTCCTTTCACAGCTGAAAATTTCCAAGATTCGATACGAATCAACGAATCGACGAATATATTCGCTCATCTCTACTTCTAGTAGAAATAATAAAGGAATGGCACAACATAGAGACATAAGAATAAATGCTCCAGAATTGTTATTACATGGGGATGCATGAAGCTATTAATATAGACATGTCAGGAGTGGTAAAAAGTCCTCTTTAAAGCATATTGAGAGAGTAGTATCAGGATAGGCCATCAATATCCAATCGGTGGAGGTCTGATTCTTGGCACCCCCACGATCAGCTATTTGAAGGAGCTTAGCCGATCAGATGCAGAAAGTCATACCACCACCACCGATGGCCTGTACTGCGGATAGGCCATTGATATGCTGAAACTTCAAAGTGTGATAAACAATATTGTGTTATACTTTTAGGGTTATACTGAGTGAATTGCTTCATTCCCAGTGGCTCACATACTTCTGTCTTGCGTATGCGTCATATGGTTCCAGTGCGTTAAGAGGCAGCATTTCCAATACCTTTTATCTATCTAGTACAAATGTAAAAGCCATTATCTGCTCGGCATCATGTTGAGATAGTTTGATGCAAAGCATCACTACCTTATGTTAATTTAAAAGCAATGTGTTTCCAGATAAAGCACTTTGCTTTTTAATAGGTTAGAAGCAGGTGGCATTGCATTCATTTAATGTAGACCCACCTGATTTCTTAATTCCGCCAAATTCTCGGCACCCTATGACTGAATTAACACATTCATTTTTTTTCCTGCAGTTCTTGAAGCCAAAATCAGGAACAAATCATAAATGGAGAAAACGCGTGAAAGAAAGACTGTGGGGGGTAATTTATTATCTCCCCCATGACCGTTTTTGTGACTTTTTTAATTGTAATTTGCTCCAAAAATGTTACGCAAGGGGCATTTCTCTGCCACCCTCACCACTTTGCACACTTTGCTGGAGTATTTCTCTTCTCTTACGCCAGTTTTCTGGTTTTAAACTAGGGTCTGGATTAGACTTCCCACCGGGAACTATTTGCACGTATAAGGAGTGAAGACTCCTCCCTCATTGCAACCTTGCCTGAACCGCTTCAGCCAGAAGGCCTTACCCCTGCTGTCCCGGCAGGAGTATCCAGAAAAGTGAAGGTGCAAGTAGCTGCAGCGCTCACCAGTGTGACCACCACACAGACCCGGTCAAGTCTGACTTCTGGCAGAAGAGGGCAGTGGAGCTCCACCACGGCAGCCAGCTTGGCCTACAGGAGGCAGGAGCGCCCTCTGATGTCATTCAGTAGCAGTTCCAGCAAGGAGGACTTCAGGTCCCTCATCTGAGGAACCCTTCTATTGGCTGTCAGTCTGGCTGATTTAAAGGACACCTCTGGAGGACCTATGGGAGCCACAACATGGACTGCACCTGACGGGTGAGAGCTAGTTGTCACTTGTTCTTAGTTTATGTTGTTTTTTTTGCCCCCTGTTTGACTCTCACCCAGATGGACACGGCTTGTCAGGACTCCCCCTCCCCCCAATTCTGCAGAAAATTCCCAGTTGCGCCTAAGAGCGCCTATTTTCCTTTTTCCCCCTTCTCGAGTTATTTGGGAGCCCGCTTTGCAAAAAGGGTTCTCTATTTGCTGCTATTTTATATTATCCATGTGGATTACACGTTACCTGTTTGGATTACAAGATTACCTCACATGGATTACAATTGAATTTTGGACTGTGTTCCAGTGTTTTATGCCAAGCAACCATGAGAGACTCAAACGTATATCTGAGCCTATTATGCTTGCAAATGTGAAATTGATTGCACTAAAATGTTTGCATAATTATGTTTTTGCTGTATTTTAGCATAGGAATAATGTTTTTACAGGTTCAGCAACGTTGTGTGTATTCTTTTTCAGGTACTGCAATGTGTTCTATTATGCACCTATTGTATGGTGTTTTTAGTAAATTATGCACTTAGCCGGATAGCTAACAGTGAGCACCTTACTTTTCTTACTTTTACTTTATCTCCTCATATGGATTGCCTCTGCTGAGGACTGTACGCCGCGGCCTAGCCTCATATGTGCGTGCATATGACGCAATCGCGAGTCAATAGTATGCTAAGGATTCGTATGCACTTTGTACGCTAATTCTTACGCGATCAGTTCAGTAGCGTACTTTTAACAACGCTTAGACTGTGTGTTCATAATTTGTGCAGTAATGTTCGCAAAACGATTATTTTTTAACGCAAATTCGACAGAATAAATTTGTGTTTGGAATGAATCTTGTCATAAATTTGTCAATTATTCGTCAAAGCGAATTTTTGATGATTCGCTCATCTCTACTAATAAACTGTTACATGTTTATTATCTAATCATTATATTGGTATATACAGTACATTGTCTTTTTATAATGATGCTAGCTTTGTTTTTTTCCTTTTAAATCTTCGCACATTACTCAGATCACAATTTCCCATCACTGATACCTTCTAGCATATTTAAATATCATCTGTCACCATAATCAACCCTATTAAACCAGGCATCATGTCTGTCTGCAATTGGTATTACAGTTTTTTTGGCAAGTCAACTTCACTCACTACGTTAGCACAATATCACGCTTTTCTGTTTGGATGGCGAATAACGACGCAAATAGTTATTTAAAAAAACAACCCCACTAACACGGATTCACTGTTTTTTTGGCAAGTCAGCTTCACTGACTACGTTAGCACAATATCATGTTTTTCTGTTTGGATGGCGAATAACACCGCAAATAGTTATTTAAAAAAACACCCCGGCAAACACGGATTCACTGTTTTTTTGGCAAGTCAACTACACTGAAGAATTTAGCACTATATCGCGCTTGTCTATTTGTATAGCGAATAACGCCACAACTATTTCTTTCACATTTACAAGCTGCCAATCACGGATTATATATGTTTTTCCCCAAACACAACCCAAAAGATATATATATATATATATATATATTTTTTTTTTTCTAATGTACCCCAAATAAGGCTCTGACCCTCTTACTGCACTGCAAAAAGTGAGAGTAGTGGTGCTTCTTTGAATACAGCACCCCAAAACAGCCTTTAGAACAGAGTGCAGTGCTGTATAACAGGCTAACCCCTATGCCCACTCAATGCTGCACAGTGTACCAGAATAGCGATTTCACTACCTGATTTTCTGTTTAGAAATCGTCCCTTTCCTATCCCTGCAATTCAGATTATCTATCCCTGATCTCCTCATTTATTTTCTTTAGTTTTTCTTTCTCTTGCCCTATCTCTCCTGACGTCTGTCTCTCGTCTAAAATCAATAGCAAATGGCGGATTCCAGGGCTGCAGAGCTATTTATAGGGCTGTGAAATCACAGGACCTGGCTGGCTGCTAATTGGCTACATGTCTGCATGTGATCGCATTGTGGGTGTTTACTTCTTTGTCCCAGAAATCCTTCCCCCATGTCCTGCCATGTGCTTGCGGCCATTTTCGGGAAAAAAAAAAAAAGATTCGCTATTACGAATCGCCATGAAATTCGCTTTCGTTGCAAATCGAATTTTCCATGAAATTCGTAACAAATTCCACTTCGTCAGCCTCGATTTTCTCATCTCTAGTTGTGTGCATTAGGTTTATTTCTCCTAATGACTTTCTCATGAAGATAATGTTTCTAATGTTAGCCACCTTGGCGATCAGGTGATTGTTTCTGTTCTGGTGCCTGGAACCTCCTGGAAAATATTAGTTCAACCATACAATTCCCCTACAGCAGCCCCTGAATGCAAAATGTAGTATTATATATGTACAACCTATTCAAATGAGACTTCATGTTGAAACTATTGCCGTGAAAAGTTATGACCAAATTAATTCTACAATAATCAAATTTGATATGAATTTCCCAAACAATTCTAATTTTGGAAAATCTGAAACTTTTTGTGATTCATCCTGTACACATTGCTCAAAATGGCAGCCATTATTTTACAAACATATTAGAAGGTATCTGCCACCAAAAAGAGATAATTTGGGATTGTCTTAAAAAAAAAATCTGACAGTACAGTGTGTTTTTAAACACAGTATGTTACCACCAGCTACTATCCATTTATCCATAGTTACATAGCTCCTGGTCACTTTAAAGGGCTTGTGTAGCCTGATTATATTGATGACCTATTCTCAAGATAGGTCATCAATAGCTGATCGCCAGGGGTCCGACACCCGTTACCCCTGCCAATCAGTTGTTTGAAGAGGAGGCAGCACTCCATGTGAGCAATACTTCCTCTTCATTACACTGCGATGGAGTAGTGTAATTACAATTCATGTCATCCATTCATGTGATTGTAATTACACTGCACTTCCGAGATGACAGGAAGCATAATGAAGAGGAAGTTGGGCTCGAATGGAGCGTCACCTTCTCTTCAAACAGATGATCAGCTGGGGTATCAGGCGTCAGACCCCCTGTCAATCAGATATTGATGAAATATCCTGAGAATAGGACATCAACATAAAACCCCTGTGCAACCCCTTTAACATTACTAATGCTATATTGGCATTAGAATTTGAAAAGGGTTGGGCACAGTTGGCCAAGGGTGTCATACATGACTTTTCAGGATTTTGGACCAAATCAAATCAGATGACCAAATCAATAGAATTGAATTTGAAACAAATTTCAGGAAATTTGCTCATCTCTAGTTGGGAAGCTTCATATCCCTTTAACTATCACTAGAAGTAGTGTAAAAATTATAATTTGAGGGGGGAATTTTACATTGATCTATGGACTACGGACTACAATGTAACATAAGATAGCCCTTCTCTGTTGATGAATCTGTGATAAGGTTGAATTTTTACACATTTCTTACAGAATATTACAGAAGTCATAGCTTTACCAAAGTAACCTTATATTATGGAACTACTGTTTATTAAAGTGACTCCGAGAAAGTTTGATGAAATTGGTAAGGATAAGGAATAAATATGGAAAAAATGCTGAGGCAGGGATATTTATGAAGATATTAATGGACCTGGTACTAGGGGAATAGCTTGCTTGAAAGAGAAGGCATAGGAAAAAACCTCTAAGATATTGAGTAGCAATGCATAATGTTGGAACTGATCCGTAAACTGAAAAATCACATTAACTCTTAAAGGCTACATGTACACCTTTGGGGACATTTTTTAAAATGATTGCATTTTACTCTTTTTGGGCTAATTTTTTTTCCAGTTGGTCTTTATTAAAAATGTTCAGTATTTTCAGAGATACAAGAGTTAAAAAAATCAGTCTGTTTGGAAGCCATTATGTTCTGTTTTCTTTAAATCCTGTGTTGAGCGACGCAAAGCATCCGAAGTGTAATTCGGTCCGAATTTTAGGAAAAATGTAATTCTAAACACAGCCCTTGTGTTTTTGGGAAACTAATCATTTTTCCTAAAATGGCGGCTGGAGTTATCTTAGAAAAAACAGGGGAAAAAAAAACACTGAACTCATTTAATTGCCCTTACAGAGGCAGTCCACTCCTCTCTTGATTGAAAAAGACCTGCCGAAGCACCTGCCCTGAGCGTGATGACATCACTGATGACATCACCACATGATCATGCTTGGAGCATGTGGTGACATCATCATGATCAGCACAGGTCCTTCAGTAGGTATTTTTCAATCAAGACAGGAGTGGATTGCCCCTGTGTGAGAATTGAATGAGTTGAGTGTCTAAGTGGCCATCAAACATGGTCCCACTGACTGATAGGCTGAATGGGGTCTTAACATAGTGATTTGTGACTGAATGAATTCATAACAAATCACATTTCTTGTCAAACTTCTGCGAAGCTGCCAAATCAAATTTTTCAAAACTTCACTCATCTCTACTGATAACTCATGGAGCTTTTACCTCTGACCTCCTGACCTCATAAACACTCATTATAGCTCAATTATTATTTAACTGATAAGAATGTGGCTTAAATAAGTATTTATGAGGTCAGAAGGTCAGAGGTAAGATGTACAAATGAGTCGTGAGGGGATCAAAGAAAACAAAGTCACATAATGCAAACAGACTGATTTTTAAGTGTTGTATTGCAGAAGTGGCTGGAAATCTTTAATAAAGACCAATTGAAAAAAAAATGATTTTTAGCCCAAAATGTGTAAAATACAAGATGTACATAGCCTTTAAGGGTAGAAAACCCTAATATTAGATTTACATTACTGGACATTTTACACCATGCACCCTTGTATCATCATTATTGGACAGAAAAAGAGATCACATAATCAAAGAAAAAAACTATACAAATCACATACAAAGGCTTGTTAACAACAAATAGTAATGGCCTTTTTATTAATAAAAACTCGGCCAGAGGTTGAACAGAGGTATATTGAGGAAGGTTTTGGCGGCAGTGAGGTTTCATTGGAGGGCATGGGATACAGAGTGCTTAGTGGTTATACGAAGCATCAATTTACCGGAGGAGTTTTTGAAAGCAGAAATGGATCCCAAAGGAGGAAGAATGAAAAATACATCTCATTTTGATTTCACGCATTATCCTTTCTCCTCTCTAAGCTTCTATTCATGGCAAAACAAAAAAGAAAACTGAGAAACGATTTGTGAACCTAGTATAAGGCCTCTTGAACCAGCTATATTATAGATCTATGATCCTAAAGTATAACAAAACCTTCAATTTGTGTAAAACTGTTACAAATGCCATAAAATAATTTTTGTAATATATTGATTTTATTGTTTTTCCAACAAAAAAGGTCCCTGAAGTTTGGGTCTGCCAGTAGCACTTTTCACTGAATTGAGCATTATACTGGCAGGAGCACACATCACTGCCCCTTCCTGTGCCTGCTGCACTGCCCCTAATTGTGCCTCCTGTGGTGTTACTGACAGCCAGGCCCCTGTTGTATCCATCTGCATTGCTAAAAAAGCTCCAATGTTGATGGATCTACCCCTAAGATGATGTGGTCAATGCTGACCACCACATTTATGGGGTTTACATAGAGAAGAGGCTTTCTCTGGTGATGTAATTATGGGGTGCAGATGGTTGCCATGGTACAAGGCCTCCGGGTCTGCCTTGCACATAAGCCTATGAGGCCCAGCTCCCAGGCTGGGTTTCATAGGCAACTGTCAGTGTCAAACTGACAGCTTCAATGCAGTACAATATAGCATGTATTGTTCTGCATCGAAACCGCAATCAGACTCTTGGAAGTTGAAGCACCATAGCGGAGTTAAAATAAAGTGTAAAAAATTTGCATCATGTATGAAAAAAAATGTCATTCTCCTCATAAAGCCATTAACTATTGTAAAACATAGAAAAATAAAAATAGACACACGAGACATGATCAGATGAACGTTGCAAAAAATAAAAAAAGGCACACCAGAAAAGCCATTTTTTTGGTCACCTCATCCCCTTAAAAAATCACAATATGAAGCCATATCTCCTGATACCTATTATGAAAGTGTTAAATGTGGGCCTAAAGCAACATTTTATTGGAAAAAATGTAATTTTACATTTTTTACCACCAAGTGTCTCCAAATTTTATAAAACCCCAGTGGGATCAAAGCACTCCCTTACACCTCTTGAAGTTTATTGAGGGGTGTAGTTTCCAAAATGGGAGTGGGGTGTTTTGCTGCTCATTCATTTCTGCAAAATACCCATTATGTTAAAATACTCACTGTGTAGTTCCCAAAATAAGGTTACTTTGTGGGGGTTTCCACTGTATGGGTATCAAATATGACGAGCACCCAAAAACCATTCAAGCAAAATCCACCCTCCAAAAGCCAAATGGTGCTCCTTCCCAAATGGTGCTCCTGCCGATACAGCAGCTTATGTCCACATTTCTGGAATTTTTGTACCTGGTAGAACCTTCTATGACCAGCTGGAGCAACATATTGAGCGCTGAAATGTCATATCTGTGGAAAAATTGCTATTTTCATTTTGCGCATTTTTTTCTGCAAAATACTTGTGGCGTCAAAATGCTCACTTTATTCCTCACTAACTTGAGGGGTGGAGTTTCCTAAGTGGAGTCACTTTTCAGGGGTTTCATTTATTACTCACTCTTTTTTTTAATTTCACTTCAGAGCCTCTGCAGAGCTTGGCCAGTGCTGTATAAATCACCAAATTAGGCATCAAATACAATTGGTGCTCTTTTTCTTCTAAACCCTGCATTGTGCCCAAACAGCAAATTGTAAACAATCTATGTAACAACATTTAGGGTGCTTTTTCTCCTATTACCACTTGTGAAAATTAAACATTTGTGGCTAAAACTACATATAATACAGTGCCTTGAAAAAGAATCATACCCCTTGAACGTTTCCACACTTTTTCACGTTACACCCACAAACATAAATGTATTTTATTGGGATTTTATGTGATACTCCTTCCATTTCCGGATGATGGATTGAACAGTGATCCGTGAGATGTTCAGAGCTTGGGATACATTTTTTTTATAACCTAATCCTATTTTAAACTTCTCCACAACTTTATCTCTGACCTGTCTGGTGAGTTTCTTGGTTTTCATGATCATGTTTGATAACTAATCTTCACTAACAAACCTATAAGGCCTGCACAGAAAAGTTGTAGTCATACTGAGAATAAATTACACTCAGGTGACTTCTGAATGCAATTGGTCACACTGGATTTTATTTAGGGGTTTGAAGGGGGCTGAATACAAATGCATGCCACACTTTTCAGATTTTTATTTATTAAACTTTTTTAGAACTATGTATCATTCTATTTTTACTTCACACATACTTGCTACTTTGTGTTGGTCTATCACATAAAATCCCAATAAAGTACATTTAAAAGGGTTTTCCAGGTCTTTTATACTGATGACCTATCCTCAGAATAGGTTATCAGTATCTGATCGTAGGGGTCCGACACCTGGAGCCCCCAGCTATCAATAGAGCACTGCGGACTTCTCCATGCTCACCATGCACAGCACTATACATTACATAGCAGTTGTGCTTGGTATCACAACTTAGCCCCATTCATTCTATGGGTTTAAGCTGCTCCTAGGCCACATGACCAACGAATGCGTAGTCACTGAACTAGGAAAAGCTGCAGCTCTCACAGGAGTGCCATAGCCTTCTCAAACAGCTGATCAGCAGGGTGTCAGATCCCCACCGATCAGATACTGATAACCTATCCAGAGGAGAGGTCATCAGTTATAAAGTCTCGGAAAACCCCTTTAAGTTTGTGGGTGTGACATGAAAAAATGTAGAAAAGTTCATCGGGTATGAATACCATTTCAAAGCACTGTAATTTAAATGTAATGTAAAATAAAATGCAATGTTTTATTTTATGCCCCAATCTTAAAAAAAAAATTATGACGCACGTGTTGCGTTAAGGTAATCGCTATACCTCTAGGTGAATTGCAGTGAAACCTTGAAGGGTTTAGTTTTCAAAATAGAGTCACGGTTTTGGGTTTTACATTGTACTGATACCTCACAGACTCTGCAAATGTGACATGGCACCCGAGAACTTTTACAGTGAAAATTGCCCTCCAAAAGCCAAATGGCATTCCTTGCCTTCTGAAACCTGTGGTATGCCCATACAGCAGTTTACGACAATATATGGGGTGTTGCCGTATTCACAAGAACGTGGGTAACTAATTGTGAGGTGCCATTTCTCCTAAAACCTATTATGAAAGTGTTAAATATGGACCTAAAGCAACATTTTATTGGAAAA
Source organism: Rhinella marina (assembly GCA_900303285.1). Lineage (NCBI taxonomy): Eukaryota > Metazoa > Chordata > Amphibia > Anura > Bufonidae > Rhinella > Rhinella marina. Next base: position 66,101 of record ONZH01001208.1, on the reverse strand, counting down.
AATGTAATTTTACATTTTTTTACCGCCAAGTGTCTCCAAATTTTATAAAACCCCAGTGGGATCAAAGCACTCCCTACACCCCTTGAAGCTATCTGCTCTCTCCCTGGATTTTTTCAGATAAAACATTAACTAACTTCAGCCAGAACACACTCAAGGCTTTACAACAGCAGCTGTAGGCAATAAAGAGACACATGATCTGCCCTCCTCATCCTACAGACACAGAGCTGACTGGAGCTGATCTGGAGGAGATCTGCAAAGTATTGCACAAGAACAGGTAGGGGGAAGATCCTGTGTGTATCAGCAGTGTCATTGTACAGCTGGGACTTGTAGTCCTACACATACGACATGCTACTGAGTATTCCTGCAGACATGTCACTCAGGGCAGCTCTTGTATTCACTCCCTTTGCAGAGCAGGGGGGAGGGGCAGCGATTGTTATTACTGCAGGTAAACAAAGGCCAGAAGAGAACCAGGGAAATGAGGAAATATAGATTTTTTTTTTTACTAAAACTTGCTTAACTTAGCTTATATATTGCTGCCCATCAGATTTACAGTACTATATTTTTTTTTCATAACTCGGACAACCCCTTTAATTTTTGTGGAATACCTAAAGGGTTAACAAAGTTCCTAAAAGCACTTTTGAATAAATTGAAGGGTGAGGCTTTTCCCATAAAAAATATTCTACCGTTTTCAAACTAGCATCTGGATTTGAATATTTTTGTAACTGCAAGCAATTAAAAATGTTGTATAGCCACCTAGTTATTCAATAAAATGTATCTGTATAGCATCACCTGCTCTTTGTTCTTTTTCTTATTTCTTTGTCCTGCTTACTGAGAAAGACACACATGCTCAGTTTCATCCTTCAACTGCCTCCTGAGCTGTGATAGGGAGAGCTGAGAGACGCCCCCTGAGCTCCAGCAGAAAAGACAGGCCCTCTGAGCTGCCAGCTTGATATAAATCTAGCAGAACAATGAATGGGGAGATCTCTGGATCCATATGAGGTACAGGGTTGGTTCTGGCTTTGTTAGAAAGAGATCATCATGTACTATACGATGTCTGATTTTCATTTTTTACAGTAATAATGGGATAACCCCTTTTAGGAAAGAACATTTTGTACCCAATGTACTTTTGAAAGCAGGATGTTACCAAAACAGCATGCTAAATTACATGTTATATTACATGAAATGAGGGAAACAAGTCTTTCAGCAGTCTACTGTCCCCAAATGACAATCAACTTAATACACTGCATGAGCTAGTGGTAGTCTTTCGCCATGCCATGTGGCTTTGGAATCTAGGAATATATCATATGCTGGCACACACTGACCTTACAGGTAATCAAGAGAAATAATAAGAAATTTAAAGTCTTACTCGTTAAGCGTGTGAGCTGGTATCTCAGTTCGTTCATTTTGACCATAACAGCTTGACCTGGTTTCTGGAATTAGTGAATATGTGTCCAACATGGCTGATGCAGCTGTGGTGATTATTCCAAGGCCATCTCTCACTCTGGCCTCCAAGCTGTAGTCCCAGTCATCATACGATACAGAAACCAATCCAGATGGAAATTCAAATGGTATTACTTCTGTGTTACCTGTCACCAGATTGGGAACAATCCAGATGTAACCATATCCCATAAGGCCTAAAGAGCGTGCTTCTTCAAAAATTTTAATGGATTCATCCTTTGAACAATAAAGGAGTATAACAGAAGAATGGATCTTCTTCAGCTGAGTAAGGGTTTGTGCATCAGTATATGATGCGTCCAGAGTAATTACATTCTGCATGTCCCAATCCACAAAACTATTCTCCACAGTGTTTTTTAGGAAACTTATAAAATCTCGATAACCCGGGAAAGTGCTTGTTATCACAGAGAATACATGCCAGTCATATTCCTCCATAATACTAAGCATGACAATAGCTTGTTGAGTGATGGAAGCTCCAAACTGGAAGAAGGTTGACATTGCATCCTGTAAAAGAATAGTATAAAATATAAATGACAGGAACAAAATACTGTATTTTGTGTAATATGTACTCAATATACAGTTAGTATGTGTATCTTTATGGTGTAGAATGTACAGATATGCAATTGCTAAGTGAAGAGTTTTCCATGTAGTCTGCAGGTATTAAACATCTAATATAGTAGATCAAGAAGATAGATTTGGTAATAGCTTCTCCAACCATGCTTGTAGCAGCTTTCTCAGACCTTGACTGGAATGCTAAAGGACATGAGGAGTGAGGTGTTTAAACACAGTAAAGGGAAAATGACATAATGGGTCACATCATGTAATTCTGAGAGTTAAAGGGGTTGTCTCGCTTCAGCAAATATTGTTTATTATGTAGAGGAAGTTAATGCAAGGCACTTACTAATGTATTGATTGTCCATATTGCTTCCTTTGCTAGCTGGCTTCATTTTCTATTGCATTATACACTGCTTTCATGGTTACGACCACCCTGCAGTCCAGCAGAAGTGGCCGTGCTTACACCCTATAGGAAAATGCACCAGCCTATGTGCGCTCCAACGGTCCCAGCCACCAGAAAGGCCGGTGCTTTTTCCTATAGTGTGCAAGCATGATCACCGCTAATGGTTTGCAGGGTGGTCGTAACTATGGAAATGAGGGGTGTATAATGTGATGGAAAAATGGATAATAACAATAGGTTAGTAAGTGCCTTGTATTAACTTTCTCTACATGATAAATGTCCCATGCAGAAGTGAGACAACGCCTTTAAGGGTGAAATTGCATTTATAACACATTTCATCTGTTGGTCTGTTCTAAAGACTAGATATGTGAAGTTATTTGAGAGTGACAATCTCTCCTTAGTTGCTGCTTGACACACATTTTGTTTTCACATTTTGATATGTTGGTTGAAGCAATGTCATATATTTCAAGTGTTTTACGTGGTATTTTACAAGCATTTTTTTTAGCATTCTTAATTTTATATTATTTTAATATTATATATATTTTTCTGACCAAAGACTGCTACAATAATGCCAAAAGGCACATAAATGTAATAACCAACTAAATATAATTAAAATACTGAAAAACTTAAAAATGCTATTGAAAATATCATGAAAATATTGGGAATCAATATCCACAAAAAACAACAAGGAATAATTTGTACCAATGTATACCATGTATAAGGGCATGTCATGTGGTGAAACATAAGGGCATAAAAAACACATATAGTCAGTATTATATAGGCATGTAGTAAAAGAATAATAAAAGTAAGTACAAATTAACAAAATCATGCCACAAAAATATCATATCACATATGGAACATGAAAATGAGTACAAACCGCCCTCTGAGGGAGTCAATGATGAAATCTGTTGAGCGCTGAAGACATCTGTGTGCAACATACAGAAGCTTTCAGCCCACCTCTTGTCGCTACCCCAGTCCCTGACTATGTACATATGCCCTATCACTGCCCATCACCCGCCTGTGTAGTTTTCATGGTTTATGGTGACAATTATTGATGAGCTAAGTGAGCTTTGGATCCAACATCCGAAGTTGCTTATCTGAAAACTTCGGAATAATGCTGTACGGAAATCCATCTCTGTACAGCATTAGAATGTAAGGCTGCCGATGCGACATAGTCAGTTAGAAACTTTTATCTGAACTCTGCTTTGGTTCTGACTGGTACCTAGGAATTGAACCCCAGTTCGGATCCAAGTTTTAAAATGGTTTTCCAGTTTAAAAATCAAATACCGAAGTTATTCACCGAAGTCTCACGAGACTTCGGGAAATACTGACTTTGCCTCATCAGAGGACGTACATTTTAATGCTGTACGGAGATGGATATCCATACAGCATTAAACAGAAGTTTTGAGCAAAGATCACAAAATAAGTGGAAAGCATAGAAACATTGGAGAAATATGAAAATTATACCCATCACAGACAATAATATTTCTGTGATGAAAGTCTTAAAGGGAACATGTCATCACATTTTGCCCTACGTAACATAACTCTGTAATCAATGTTTCTTTATTTTTTTTTAAGGTCTCTTCAACTCCATTTATAAGAAATCACACCTGTACCTGACTGAAGTTTAATGTAGGCTCTGGACTCACGGGGGTGTCTTCCTGCAATTCTACAGAGTCACCGCCACAAGCTTGCCCATTTTTTTTATTGACATAGTCCTAAGACATGTTGGTGATGACATAGTCAAGCTAGGAGCATGTCAAATGTAAGATTGGCAGTGATGATGTTATTCAGCCATTACAGGATGACAGCCCAGTGATCCCAGCCCCCATGCACACATCAAGTAACATAGTAACATAGTAACATAGTTTATAAGGCCGAAAAAAGACATCTGTCCATCCAGTTCGGCCTGTTTTCCTACAAGTTGATCCAGAGGAAGGCAAAAAAACCCTGTGAGGTAGAAGCCAGTTTTCCCCACTAGGGAAAAAAATTCCTTCCCGACTCCAATCAGGCAATCAGAATAACTCCCTGGATCAACGACCCCTCTCTAGTAACTATAACCTGTAAGATTATTACCCTCCAAAAATACATCCAGGCCCCTCTTGAACTCTTTTAGTGAACTTACCATCACCACCTCCTCAGGCAGAGAGTTCCAAAGTCTCACTGCTCTTACCGTAAAGAATCCTCTTCTATGTTTGTGTACAAACCTTCTTTCCTCCAGACGCAGAGGATGTCCCCTCGTCACGGTCACAGTCCTGGGGATAAATAGATCGTGGGAGAGATCTCTGTACTGACCTCTGATATATTTATACATAGTTATTAGATCTCCCCTCAGTCGTCTTTTTTCTAAAGTGAATAACCCTAATTTTGATAATCTTTCTGGGTACTGTAGTCCACCCATTCCAGTTATTACTTTAGTTGCCCTCCTCTGAACCCTCTCCAGCTCTGCTATGTCTGCCTTGTTCACAGGAGCCCAGAACTGTACACAGTACTCCATGTGTGGTCTGACTAGTGATTTGTAAAGTGGCAGGACTATGTTCTCATCACGGGCATCTATGCCTCTTTTGATGCAGCCCATTATCTTATTGGCCTTGGCAGCAGCTGTCTGACATTGGTTTCTGCAGCTTAGATTTCTGTTCACTAAAATTCCTAGGTCCTTTTCTATGTCAGAGTTACCCAATATTTTACCATTTAGTATGTACTGGTGACTTGCATTATTCCTTCCCATATGCATAACTTTACATTTGTCAGTGTTAAACCTCATCTGCCACTTCTCTGCCCAAGCCTCCAGTCTATCCAGATCCATCTGTAGCAGTGTACTGTCCTCTTCTGTGTTAATTACTTTACACAGTTTAGTGTCATCTGCAAAAATTGATATTTTACTGTGCAAGCCTTCTACAAGATCATTAATAAATATATTGAAGAGAATAGGGCCCAATACTGACCCCTGTGGTACCCCACTAGTGACAGTGACCCAATCTGAGTATGTGCCATTAATAACCACCCTCTGTTTTCTATCACTGAGCCAGTTACTTACCCAGATACAGACATTTTCTCCCAGGCCAAGCATTCTCATCTTATATACTAACCTTTTATGTGGTACAGTGTCAAATGCTTTGGAGAAGTCCAGATATACGACATCCATTGATTCGCTGCGGTCCAGTCTAGAACTTACCTCCTCATAGAAACTGATTAAATTGGTTTGACATGACCGATCCCTCATGAAGCCATGCTGATATGGAGTAATTTGCTTATTTTCATTGAGGTACTCCAAGATAGCATCTCTTAGAAAACCCTCAAACAGTTTACCCACGACAGATGTTAAACTTACCGGCCTATAGTTCCCAGGCTCTGTTTTTGGACCCTTTTTGAATATTGGCACCACATTTGCTATGCGCCAATCCTGTGGATCAAGTACAGTTTCAAGTACTGATAAAATCAGATAAAAGTTAGATGGACAGAGTAAAGGCCGAATGTAGGTAATGGGCACTGAATGCCACAGCTGTCTTGTGCGCATAGGAATTGGCTGCCAGTGTGTAAATTGTAACTAGTATTTTGTGTATCTCATGCAATGAGCTCATCAGCTCTCCTATATATGCTTGGCTCTTGGTTCCACCCTTTGCCTGATGAACAGGTTTTGCTTGGATCTGCTAAGTTATGTAGCTTGCTTAAAAGAAATATAATTGTCTGCCTGTGTACTAACATCTACCTATTTACCGTTCTGTCCCTAAGCTGCCTGCTCTGACCTGGCAGTGGTTTCACATCTTCTCTCATAACATTCACTAGTATTGGTATTGGTCCAATTTTGTATTCTGGATAACAATAAAGGGATTGTGCAAGAATGGGGGGGGTTTCAACCACCCCACCAGCCAAAAACATTACTTACATACTTCCTGGGGCTGACGATAGCCGGCTCCTTTTACGTCATGACAAAAGATCACATACGGTCTCCGCAGCGGCCAGTGTTTGGCTGCAACAATGTTAAACTGGATGTTGACACTGAGGAAGCCCAGCGGAGAATTACAAGCTGGGAGAAGAAGGAACAGGGTTCAAGCATTGGGTAAGTAATCTCTTCTTTATAGGTCCAGCCAAGTGAGGGGGTTGCTAATTCTCCTCCTCCCCATTTTTGCACAACCCCTTTAATAATGTTGCCAAAGTGAAAGTGTATATATCACATTTATGTTCTGAATTGAGTTCTTCTAGGACTCTTTTTCTATTATTACTAAGAGTTCTCTAATCTCTACATCAGAAATCGTTGGACGCTGTCCAGAACAATTACCCATAAAATTAAGCAGAATAATTGCACAATTCAATTACAGTTTGTACGAACATTATCCACCAAAGGGTTTCTAATAATTTAGGGGAATATATTGTCTATCAACATGCCCTAGGTGTCCTCTGCTGTAAACCAGCAAATGGCTTCCTGCAACGGACATAATGTAATGTTTCATCAGCACAGCTTTCTCTGGATGTACTAAATTATGATAGATTTATCGTGTCTGGGCACAAGCCTTCTGAGTTAGAACAATGTTAGATGCAAAGCCAATTAGTTTTATTTTATGCTGAATGTTTCAAGTATATACAGGGTATTTTAAATTACTCTGTTGACAATGTTTGCAATCATTTTGAGTGGTTGTCATTTGTTTTTATAATAACAAAAATACTAATTATGAATTTAAACCTCCTAAACCGAAGAATTACATTTTATTTACAGAGATTTTTTTTATTTTACACCTTCAAAAATGGAATGAATTTGTTTTCTGAATATATTTTCTCAAAAACTGATTTCAGTTGTTTATTGTAATGATCTTAATCAAAAGGTTTGGAAGATTTGAAAGCTTGTTTAGCTATCAGGAACCGTAGATGATCAGCATCAATAAAATTAATATGTTTATCAAATTAAGTTGAATATATTGGCTCACGCTCTGTGTGCGATCCTAGGTGGGAATAATGGAACGTGCTACTAAAATTTGTAATGTGGTCCCCCTCCCTCAAAATATCACATACTGTTTCTAGTCTTAGCTGGGTGCATCTATAACCTCTACATCTTCTAATGCTACATCACAGGATTACTGGTCTGAACCAATGTCCATGAGCTGCATACTTGTTACACTGAGCACTATAACATTTGTTTGTAGCCATTCTCAGTAATATTGTGACAATAGGTCTTCTTCGCTGACCACAGTCCTGTAGATTTTTACACTTCTAGCTTGACAGTCCATACTTTCACGTCAAAAAACTGACACTGAGATTTATAAAATGTCTTGGCATTACAAAGAAAATAAAGAAAAATGACAATACAAAACCATGTGTTGTCATAAGACCTGACATTCCTTCTGGTACCACCATATGGAATGTCCAATAATTTAATGGTCCACTGCCCAATGCCTTCAAGTTAATGGTACCAGATTGTGCAGCAGGAATTATTCGGCTCACGCATGTCATGCCAGGAGGCAGCTAACTATACATTTACTAGACTATACAAGTCTGCTAGATAATTAGCTTCACTGATGCTTTATTATCTATAGTATAGCACTCTTTTTTCCACTACCTAACCACTAGCCAAGAAGATAAGTACCTGATGCTCCTACATTAATGAATGTCTAGAGAATCAGATCATTATGTACCTGGCCAGCAGCCATGAAGAGGGCTCAGGTGGCCCCCTTGGCATCATCCCATTGGGAAATTTCACTATAGGGTCAATGGCCAGCCCACCCCTGAATAGGACCCTAAAACTGACTGCTCAGTCAGACGTTTGCATATTAGGTACTAAATCCTACTACTACTGTATTTAAATCTTCAGTTACTTCCATTATGCTCACATTTAATTGTTTTCTGTTTTAGATCATGGATAATACATTTAGGTCACAATGAAATAAAAAAAAGCCTTAAAGGGGTTGTCCAAGTTATTTTTTTGTTCTTTATATGTTTCTAACTTGTCAGGTATAACAACTTTCCCATATACTTTGTGTTTCTAAAGCAGCTGGTTTCTCAGAGTTGACTGAGGGTCACATGACCTGTGATGTCACCTTATCTCTCTGGTCTCTGACGTTTCGTGTACAAGCCTCAGAGTTCAGATAAGAGTCTGTACACGAGACGTCACTGGCCACGCCTCCTTTCTTTGCCAGGCTGCTATCTGCTTTCTTCCTGGTTTCCTTCAGATAAAACATTAACCCCTTCAGCCAGAACACACTGAGGACTCAAGGCTTTAAAACAAACAGTAGCTGCAGCAGTGAGAGGAGACAAATGCTGGGCACAAGAGCTGTAGAGGAATTGTATTGTACAAGAACAGGTAGGGAGAATTTCCTGTGTGTATTAGCAGTGTCATTGTACAGCTGGGACTTGTAGTCCTGCACATACAACATGCTGCTGAGTATTCCAGCAGGCAGACATGTCACTCAGCACTTGTATTCATTCCCTTTGCAGAGAGGGGGGAGAAGGGGGAGGGGCTGAGATTGTTGTTATTGCATGTAAACAAAGACCAGAAGAGAACCAGGGAAATTAGGAAATATGGATTTTTTTTGCCTAAAACTTGCTTAACTTAGTTATATATTGCTGCCCATCAGATTTACAGTGCTCTATATTTTTTTTCATAACTCGGACAACCCCTTTAAGTGTATTCTAATTTATTATTTGTGCAAGCTATGCACAAAAACTCTCTTTAGTTTCTGCTAGCAGAGGCCCACCCGCTGTGTCATAATCATTTAATCATTAAATAAAGTTACAGTAAAGTCTAACAGCTTCAATTAGCTATAATAAGATTTGATGAGAAGTAGTGAAGGTGACTTCTGAAATGCATATTGTGCAAAGGTTCCATTTGTTTTGTTATAGTGACTTTAATATTAATTTTCAGGATAATTGCTGACTAGAGCACATTAGCACATGATATTAACTAGTAGTCTTAAAAATATAGGGATTCAATTACAATTGTGTGTTACGGTATCAATATAGGGGAGTCAAAGTATCATAAAGTTGTCTAGAGCTGTAATCAAATATTGGCAAGCCAGGCTATTGTTCTATTTGGAGGAATCATGACTTTCTCCAGGCAAGTCTCATTAGACAACATCTAAAGAACTGAAAATGTCTCAAATATGGAAAAGCAACATTTAAGACCGCAAATGTTCCTTGAAGGTTGACACTCACTGAGGGTTATGTGCCTCTGTAGGTGTGTTCGTGTAGCATTCAGATTTTGCTATATGAATATCTGATATGTCTGTTTAAGAACTTTTAGAAAATGCAAAATAAGAAAAATGGTGATTATTAAATTTCTTTCTAAATGTAAGGTAATTGAGAAAGGGCAGATATTGAGTTTTGTTTTGTTTGAACAGTTGAAGTCAATGTAAGTTGAATAAGTATAAGCTATGTAGTCCAGAAATTAGTATTGAAATACATTATTAAGATATTCTGAGTTAATAGAGGACTCCGATATATATTCGCGAACCATAACAGACTCTGCCCCTGAGTATATACCGATTGATTGCAAAAAGAGATTTTAAAAATTGTGACAAATTGATACAGAACTATATTGGGGCGTTATGTAACTTTTTATTATTAACGGAACATTTTATTTAAAATTGAATATCACTTTAACTATTGTAATATTAACTTAATGAATAAAACATGAACATAAAAACATAGTGATCAGAATGCTATCTGCTGTCCTTGCAGTTGAAAACACTCCCCCTGTCTCTTGATTGAAAATGCTGGACATCTCGGCCCTGTTAATCTTCTGCCTGCGCCACTTCTAGCAGTGCAATCACAAGAGGCTCTTCTTCCATTACTGAAGCAGTGACTGTACAATTGCCACTACAATTTCGGGTAGTTGGCCATAGCCCCTACAGGGAAATTTCCCGTTGGGTTGATGCCCAAGGGGGACCACCAAGTCCTCCTCTCTTCCTCTGACCGGGTATATAATACTAACTGTAATTAACAGTAATTAAAAGTTAAAAGTAATTAACACTGTGAGAATCAGGTACTCATGTACCCAGCCAGCAACCGCACATGCCCTCCTGAATTTAACTTTTGTGGCCCGCACCTCCCCTCCTAAGGTCCCTGCTCCATATTTTAATCAGAGACAACTGGAGGAGGAAGGCAGAAGATGGTAGCTATTGATGGCTACCACAGAGAGACAGCTTTTGGGGCAGTATATTGTCCTACACTGTGTTATTTGGTTGTGCTGGAATGTTGCACTATGGTATTGTTGACCCCACCTACTTGTGTTTCCGATCTTCTGTTAATTTGGACCTAACTACAAAATAGGGCCACTTTTATTTATTTATTTTTTTCCAGGGCCACTTTAAGTTTCCCAGTCCACCTCTGGTAGTGGGAAATGAACAGTGATGGCTATACAATTTAGCGGGACACAGGAGCAGATGGCTCTCTGTCTGCAGTTCATCCCCATAGGTCCTAGGAAACTAGACCTGAAGCATATACAGCAGTGTATGGATGCCATAGGTGATGATATTATTATTATTATTATTATTGTACTTGGTTGCCGGCAGCGTGCACTGCACAGGGGTCTTAGGTTGAAGTCAGTAAAAGCTTGTGGCCTACACCCCAGATGGCAGCATGGAATGGGACTGTGGTGAGCAGCAATTTATTTTTTTTATTTTTGATCATACTACTGGAGGCATTACTAGGGACACGAACCACGTTATCTTCAATTAATAATGAGTCTATGTATTGAGCATGTTGTGGTGTTTTTGATTTTTGTTGTTACCTGAAAATTTCTAGAAAAGACTTCTTTAAAATATATTTTTTTCAATAATTCAAAATAATCCAATGATAAAATATTTCAAAGAATGTTTCATTTTTACAATTACAGTAGCCATGGACATAGCTATAAACATTTCTGTAATTTGAAATGTCAATACAAAGAACTTTAGTCCATCAAAAGACGTCTGTTCTAGTTCCTATTTAGTATTACATTGTAGCGATTGATTACATTTTCTAATACAATTTCCACAGTTTTTAAAATGCTCAATTCAGTGATCATTATAGATGACATACATACTGTATTCTGCAAACTCTAGCATGCTAGTCATGTGATTGATAACTATTATTTTATATGCCATGTAGAGATGAGCGAGCAATAAAATGCTCGGATGCTCGTTATTCGAGACAAACTTTTCCCGATGCTCGGGTGCTCGTTTCGAGTAACGAACCCCATTGAAGTCAATGGGAGACTCGAGCATTTTTGCAGGGGACCAAGGCTCTGCCTAGGGAAGGCTGGGTGAAAACCTGGAAACATCAGGAAATGATGGAAACACCACTGAAATGGACAGGAAACAGCAGGGTCAGCATGCATGGATGCCTCTGAGGCTGCCTAATCCCACCATTACCCCAAATTCTCCTGCAACAGCCTGGTGGTTACCATCATGGCAATTGTGCTCACCCAGACCAAGAAAGGCGAGGCACATGCCCATCACATGTTAGGGAAGCACCCAACTAGGTGCAACGAAGGTCCATCACCCATGCCCATGCTGGCACTGCTCTCCTATCCCCAGCCACATGATGCAGTCATAAGCCTGACACAGCATCGCCGTGACACCAACAAGTGACCAAGTTAAATGAGGTAGCAGGTGAGCCACCCAAAAATTTAGCCTGACGCAGCATGGCGGTGACAACAGAGTGACCGAGTTAGACTGAGGTAGCAGGAGGTGAAGCACGGATGGTAATTCGAAGGAGGAGGAGGAGGGGTTGGAGGAAGAGGCATAGTAAGTCTGAGAAACCGTGACTGAGGTAAGCCCCGCAATCCTCCAAGTGGGCAGTACATGAGCGGCCCCAGGGTCAGACTCGTTCAGAGTGACCGAGCTACACGATGGAAGCAGGTAGAGCACATTAAAAATTTAGCGTGGCCCTGTATGTGGACGTTGAGGGCTTGTGCATGTAGGTGGGCTGAACTTTTTTTCTGCTTGCGCTCCAACGTCTGCTGTAATGACAGCTGAACGTTGCGCAGGGACATATTGGTGGACAGTGTGGAGGATCATGGAGGCAAAGGGGTGGTTTTCCGGCGGGAGGCGCTCGTACCGGGGTCCTGGGCTGGGGGTTGACTCGCAGAGGCAGCGAGTGACACAGGGGAAGGAGCAGTGGTGGGACCCGCATGAGGGGAACGGACGGCCTTGGTTCGATAGTGCTTAGCACTCGTATACCTGCGCATGCTGGTGGTGGTTAGGCTGGTAGTGGTGGAACCATCACTTAAAAATTTGGCATCAACTGGTACGGCTGTCAACATTGAGCTTGAACTAGTGGGGCATGTGTGGTATCGATTCTTCTCAGTTTAAAATCGTATATGTCCCCTATCTTGGGACCATATATTTCATGGATTTTTCGAACACGGAAAAGGAAAAAGAGCTTGCTCTGGCCAGGGGAGTGTCTTTTCTACTGCAGCTAAGGGGACGTGTCCATGCTCTGCCTATCAAAGGACAGGAGCCAATTAAAAGAAGAACCGAAAAAAATCAGTATAATATCTAATACGTCCCCTATCCGGGTAAATGTTTGGTGAGAGGGCCTATAGGTGGGGGGAAGGCTGGGGGGAAGGAGGTTGAGCTGGAAGAGCCAGAGGAGTGCCCCTTTGGCTAGCGTGTGTGGTGGTGACAACAGCCGGATGGAGTTCGAATGACGACGCAGGACCCCAACTTAAAAATTTAGCATCAACCGGTACGGTTGTCAACTATGAAATTGGTCAAGTGGGGCATGTGTTGTATGTATTCTTCTCAGTTTAATACCGTATACGGCACCTATCCAGAAAAATAGTTTGCAGAGAGAGAGAAAGAGAGGAAAAAGACGTATTTTTAAAAGTGACGTTCAGTATAGATCAGTTAAAGAGAAAGAAAGGATTTTATGAAATGGATTTGTATCACTGTGAGCAAAAGAACCTATTTTTTTACGTGACATGCCGTACAGATCACTTGGAGATAAAAAGGGGAATGTGCAGACTTGGGCTGCTATACTGCAAACCACTATGGTGGTGACAACAGAGTGAGCGAGTGACACTGCGGTAGCAGGCGAACCACATAAACATTTTTCGTGGCCCTGTATGGCGGCGGTGACAACAGAGTGACTGAGTTAGTATGCGGTAGCTGGTGAAGCACCCAAAAATTTAGCCTGACACAGCATGGCGGTTACACCACCAATGACTTTGTCCGACTGAGAATGCAGTGAAATGGCTTTTGTTGACCCTCCAAAAAATTTTTTCTTTTCGGAGTACATAAAGTCTACCCTCAGCAAAATAATTTTTTTTTAAATGTCGGTACTTGCGCCTCCTGAAAAATTGTTTTGGACTGTCTGTTTGACGCTCCTGAAACATTGTTTTACACTGTCTGTAGTTGACACTGCGGAAAAATTGTTTGGAGAGAGGGCCTGAAGGTGGACCTCCGGAAAAATTGTTTGGAGAGAGGGTTTGAAGGTGGACTTCCGAAAAAATTGTTTAGAGAGAGGGCCTGAAGGTGGACCTCCGGAAAAATTGTTTGGAGAGAGGGCCTGTAGGTGGACCTCCGGAAAAATTGTTTAGAGAGAGGGCCTGTAGGTGGACCTCCGGAAAAATTGTTTAGAGAGAGGGCCTGTAGGTGGACCTCCGGAAAAATTGTTTAGAGAGAGGGCCTGTAGGTGGACCTCCTGAAAAATTGTTTAGAGAGAGGGCCTGTAGGTGGACCTCCGGAAAAATTGTTTACAGAGAGGGCCTGTAGGTGGACCTCCGGAAAAATTGTTTAGAGAGAGGGCCTGTAGGTGGACCTCCGGAAAAATTGTTCATAGAGAGGGCCTGTAGGTGGACCTCTGGAAAAATTGTTTGGAGAGAGGGCCTGTAGGTGGACCTCCGGAAAAATAGTTTGGAGAGAGGGCCTGAAGGTGGACCTCCGGAAAAATTGTTTGGAGAGAGGGCCTGTAGGTGGAATTCCGGAAAAATTGTTTGGAGAGAGGGCCTGTAGGTGGACCTCCGGAAAAATTGTGGTAAAAGAGTGCCAGTTGGACCTCTAAAAAAATGGCGTTGTTTGGGTCAGCGTTAGGCAAAGACGACAAGGAGGAGGAGGAGTAGGAGGAGTAGAGAAGAGGAATCGGATACATAAGTAATGTTAATCTTTAGCTGCTTTCCCCCGGAGGAGATTTGAATTCCGGTGAAATCCAGGCTTTGTCCATTTTAATAAGCGTCAGCCTGTCAGCGCTGTCAGTTGACAGGCGTGTACGCTTATCGGTGATGACGCCACCAGCTGCACTGAATACCCGCTCTAACAGCATGCTAGCGGCAGGGCAGGCCAAAACCTCCAAGGCGTACAGCGCCAGTTCAGGCCACGTGTCCAGCTTTGAAACCAAGTAGTTGTATGGAGCAGAGTGATCGCTAAGGACGTTGGTATGGTCAGCTAGGTACTCCCTCACCATTTTTCTGTACAGCTCCCCCCTACTCTGCCTAGACTGGGGACAGGTGACAGTGTCTTGCTGGGGTGACATAAAACTGGCAAAGGCCTTGGAGAGCGTTCCCCTGCCAGTGCTGGACATTGTAAACATTGTAGACATTGTAGTCATTGAGGAATCTGAGTGACCTGACTACCAGTTCTTGTGGAAGTTGACATCTGGCAGTCTACAATGGCTCTGCGCTGCTGGTAAACTCTGGATAACATGTTTAATGTCGAATTCCATCTTGTGGGCACGTCGCACAACAGTCGGTGAGCGGGCAGTTGTAGGCGGCGCTGCAATGCCCTGAGAGTGGCAGCATCTGTGGTTGACTTGCGGAAATGCGCACAGATGCGGCGCACCTTGGTGAGCAAATCAGACAGATTGGGGTATGTCTTGAGGAACCGCTGAACTATTAGATTGAACACGTGGGCCAGCCTTGAGGTTCAGCGGTACCAGCCACAGATCGGTCTGCGCCGTGATGCCCTTTAACAGCTCTTGGGCGGTGTGCCTTTTGTCACCTAAGCTCAGCAGTTTGAGCACCGCCGGCTGGCGCTTACCCACGGCACTGCTGCTGCGCCTAGAGCTACCGACTGAAGGCGCCGTGCCCACGGATGGTAATTCGGGGGAGGAGGTGGAGGAGGAGGAGGGGTCGGAGGAGGAGGCATAGTACGTCTGAGAGACCGTGACCGAGGTAGGCCCCGCAATCCTCGGTGTGGGCAGTACATGAGCGGCCCCAGGGTCAGACTCGGTCCCAGCCTCCACCAAGTTTACCCAATGTGCCGTCAGTGATATATAGTGTCCCTGTCCGGAAGCACTTGTCCACGTGTCCGTGGTTAGGTGGACCTTCTCAGAAACAGCATTGGTCAGGGCACGGATGATGTTCTGTGACATGTGCTGGTGTAGGGATGGGACGGCACATCGGGAAAAATAGTGGCGGCTGGGGACCGAATACCGAGGGGCAGCCACCGCCATGAGATTGCGAAAGGCCTCGGTCTCTACCAGCCTATAGGGCAGCATCTCCAGACTCAGCAATTTGGAGATGTGGACGTTGAGGGCTTGGGCATGTGGGTGGGTGGAACTGTATTTCCTCTTGCGCTCCAGCGTCTGCTGTAAAGACAGCTGAACGCTGCGCTGGGACACATTGGTGGACGCTGTGGAGGATCGTGGAGGCGAAGGAGTGGTTTTCCGGCGGGAGGCGCCCGTGCCGGGGTCCTGGGCAGGGGGTTGACTAGCAGAGGCAGCGAGTGACACAGGGGAAGGAGCAGTGGTGTGACCCGCAGGAGGTGAACGGCCTTGGTTCCATTGAGTGGGGTGTTTAGCACTCATATGCCTGCCCATGCTGGTGGTGGTTAGGCTAGTAGTGGTGGCACCCCTGCTGATCCTGGTGTGGCACAGGTTGCACACCACAGTCCATCGGTCATCCTCACTTTCTTTAAAGAACCTCCAGACTAGGAGGTTCACTACGTGAAACAGTTGCTGCTGATGCACCAGCTCTGGCCCTGCTTCTCCCTCTGGCCACACCACTGCCTCTTACAACCTGTTCTGGTGCAGCACTCGCCTCCGCCTCAGAAGCACTGTCTTCACTCGGCTTATCAACCCAGCTTGGGTCAGTCACCTCGTCATCCTCCGATTCCTCAGTCTGCTCCCCCTTCGGACTTGCTGCCCTGACAACAACTTCACCACTGTCTGACAACCGTGTCTCCTCATCGTCCAACACCTCTTTACACACTTATTCCACTAAGTCAACATTGTCATCATCATCATCATCACCATCACCCACAGACTGCGACAGTTGGAAAACTTGGGCATCGGGAAAGAGGTCAGCAGCAACTTGAGAAGTGGTTTGTGACTATGGGAAGGGTCCAGAAAACAGTTCCTTAGAGTATGCCGGATCGCATTCCAAATTTTCCTGGGAGGGGGCAGACTGTGGGGAAGGAGGTTGATGTGGAGGAGCCAGAGGAGTGCTCCCTTGGGTAACGTGGGTGGACTGCGTGGAAGACTGACTGGTGGACAAATTACTTGAAGCATTGTCCGCAATCCACGACATCAGCTGTTCGCACTGTTGTGGTTTCAACAGTCCTCTACCACGTGTCCCTGTAAGTTGAGACATGAAGCTAGGGAGTGTAGCTCTGCGGCGTTCCCCTGCTCCCTCATCAGCAGGTACTGTCTCACCCTTCCCAGGACCACAGCCTCTGCCCCCTGCAGTAATTAAATGCCCACGCCCACGCCCTCGTCCTCGACCCTTAGTCCTGGGGTTCAACATTTTCTGTATATAAGTGTATTATATAAAAAAATAAAAAATAAATGGGCCTGCTGTACTGAAACCAACAAACTTGTTCAATCTGAACAAGAAAATATATAGGTGGATAAGTTAGAGCAAAATTACGTATGTTATTACGTAACGTGCAGTATCGAGCGATTACACTGAAACTATTAGATTAGGCAGACTTGGTCTGCTTAAGTGCAACCCAGACAAATGTTGCACAGAGATTTTTGTAATGTAGCTGTATCAGTGAGAGCAAAAGACCTTTTTTAATTAAGTGACGTACAGAATGTGTCACCTGGACAGAAAATACGGATTGTGTTTTGTATATAGGTGGATAAGTTAGAGCAAAATTACGTATGTTATTACGTACCGTGCAGTATGGAGAATTACACTGAAACTATTAGATTAGGCAGGCTTGGTCTGCTTAAGTGCAACCCAGACAAATGTCGTACAGAGATTTTTGTAATGTAGCTGTATCAGTGAGAGCAAAAGACCTTTTTTATTTACATGACGTACAGAATGTGTCACCTGGACAGAAAATACGGAGTGTGGTTTGTGGTGAGTGGACAGCTGAACTGTGACACACAGAATGGTTCCACACTGCTGTGTGAAATGGATTTGTATCACTGAGATAAAACAACAAAAAATCAATTTTTTTATATATATATTTTTTAATATTTTTATATATATATTTTTTAACGTGACGTGCAGAAACTATCAGAGAGCAAACTCAGCCCCTGCTGACTGTGGCTATTTTGACTGCAACCCAGACAAATGTCGCACAGAGATTTTTGTAATGTAGCTGTATCAGTGAAAGCAAAAGACCGTATTTGATTACGTGACTTACAGTATGGGTCACCTGGACAGAAAATACGGATTGTGGTTTGTGGTGAGTGGACAGCTGAACTGTGACACACAGAATGGTTCCACACTGCTGTATGAAATGGATTTGTATCACTGAGATAAAACAATAAAAAAAAGTGTTATATATGGCGATAGCTGCACTACTAGTGCCAGCCAGCCCAGCCAGGAGACAAAAAAAAATCTCTTGTAGCCCTTAGAAGGGCTGTTGGGTTCTTTTGAGATCACTCCTGCCTAACAGAGAACTAAATCCAGGCCCTAACACTCTCCCTGAAACGCAGCAGCTCTGTCCCTAACGACATCCAGACAGCATCTGAGCCGAGCACCGCGGGCAGTCACTAGTATATTCCAGGGTCACCTGATCAGGCCAGCCAACCCCTGCTATCGACATGTAAGGTCCCCACGTGATGCTGGGTGTACCGCAGAGTCTCCTGGCTTGTGATTGGCTGAGTTTATAAGCGCCAAAAGTTCAAAATGCGGGAGATGCCATTTCCTCGAGCATGGCGAGATACTCGTCCGAGCAGCGAGCACTTACGAGTACCGTAATACTCGAATGAGCACCAAGCTCGGACGAGCATGCTCGCTCATCTCTAATGCCATGTGATTGATACGTATACAGATGGAATTAAAACAATGTAGCTTCAGTTACAGACCTTAGTCAAAGCAATTCACAAAAAATTCTCATTCGCAAGAATAACAGCTGAAGGAGAAGTGTCTAGATTTAGAAAAAGGGGTTCTTTTTTTCCCCAGAAACAACACTGCGTCTGTCCATGGACTGCCAGCAAAGGAATCAATATGGACAATCAGAATACATTAGTAAGTGCCTTGTATTCACTTTCTCTACACGATAAATGCTGCTGTATTTACTGAAGTGAGACAACCCTTCTAAACAAACATACCATGAGTAGTAGTCACGTAACATTGGGTAGCTGTATTCATATGAGAACTCAAATTATTTATACTGTTTGATGAAGAACTTACACACCTAATAAAAAACTGTTTATTTTATGTTTTTTTTCCTTCTGTATTTTATTTAGTTGGCTAGTCCTGGAAGCCCCCATCACTCTTTTATGTATTGACATGTCCACTTGGCTAGTCCTGGAAACCTTTAACCCTCTCTTCTTCTCTTCTATATATATATCTATATATATATATGTCCACATAGTTAGTTTGGAAGTCTCTACCTCTCCTTTATTTGTGGATATACAGTACTTAGTTGCTTCACAGTACTTAGTTTGCTTAATAGCTGAATCCAACATTTTCACCAAATTTACTCGAACTTCATGGTAATGAATTTATTTTTCCTGAAATGGAATATAAAAAAAAACCATACCTCATCCACTTGCCTTCAGAGTGGCTGTTGCAGCCATTGCAGCCATATTGATTGAAGATACCGTGCAAAATCTGTGTGAAACCACCACAATACAATGGCATCATCACTGATGACATCATTGCTCCCAATCAGCATAATGACATCATCACATCACTGCACGAGATTTCGCGCGGTGTTTTCAATCAAGATGGCCGCAACGGCCTTGCCACGAGCAAATGGATAAGTTGAGTATTCTTTTTTTACCTGATTGACCCCTGAAAGGCCTCAATTGTAACATCAGATGCCACAATCAGTGATAAACACGGCATCTGAGGGGCTCAATGACAGAGGATGGCGTGATCGCCATTCTCTGTCATTGCACCATCTATATACAAAGGAATGCACTTTGTAACAAAGTCATTCATCACAGACCGAATTTCTTTGTGAAATTTGGCAAAGCAGGCAAATTGAATTTTTCATAACTTCCCTCATCAATAGTCAAGTTTCCACTAATTTTGCCTATGTAAGTGACAGAGTCATGGTCCTCCATTTGTCCTATTATCAACAGTCTTTTGATACCTCTCAGTAAAGTTAGAGCAAGAAAATGATAGTCGTTTTTTTTAAAACTGACGCTGATGGAACTGTTGAGCCAAAGTTGGACAGATTCAAGATTATAGAAAAGCAATGGACTAATGAGGTGGGTCATTAGATCAGCTCAAGCTCTAAATTAGCTTGGATCCATTTGGTCCTCCACCACCATTGTAAAACCTTTCCCACTTACCGCTAATATGGAAAATGTGGACACTTTGGCAGGAGCTACAGGGCAACTTTGGCCATGATGGACATCCAGGGCCGTTTCTAGGGAATTTTACCAACAGGGCAAACATTAAAAAAGCGCCCCCCCCCCTTTCCCAACATCAAATAACACTGACTTAAAGAGTTATTCCCATTTTGTTACAATGGGTGCACCTCTATAAAGAACGGAGGGCACATTGCGCATGCGCAGCAATCCTCAATTAATTTCTATGGGGCCACCGAAAAT
The DNA here is from genome assembly GCA_900303285.1 of Rhinella marina. NCBI lineage: Eukaryota > Metazoa > Chordata > Amphibia > Anura > Bufonidae > Rhinella > Rhinella marina. The sequence goes on along the minus strand of ONZH01001208.1, from coordinate 45,820 downwards.
AGTCAGCGCCATAGAAATGAATGGGAGCGGTGGCCACGCATGCACTGTGCGCTCCCATTCATTTCTATGGCAGCAGTGGGGAGCCTCTAGGCCCAGCGCTCCCCGCTCCGTTCCACTGGAACCTGCACCTATCAGACAATTGGGGCATATCCGCCCTAGTGGAGCGCAGTAGCACTGTTAGTTAGCTTGCACACTGTAGGTAGGCAGTTAGCCTGCCAGCCTGTAGGTCAGGGGTACTCAAGTACTTTTGGTAAAGGTCCAACTAACTGAGTCTGCTGTACGATGAAGGTCTGAGCTGCAAAACAAAAAAATATATAAGGAGGGACAACACCAGTGGCATGTAGCCTTATTAGTAGTAATGCCCTCTGTGCACTGTGCCCCCTTCAGTGGAATAATGCCCATTGTGTTCCCTCCAGAGTAGAAATGCCCATTGTGCCCCCTTCACATTTGCAATACCCATTGTGCCCCCTCCAGAGTAAAAATTCCCATTGTGCCCCTCCATAATAAAAATGCCCATTGTGCCCCCTCCAGAGTAAAAATGTCCATTGTGCCTCCTTCACATTGGTAATGCCCTCTGTGCCCCCTCCAGAGTAAAAATGTCCATTGTGCCTCCTTCACATTAGTAATGCCCTCTGTGCCCCCTCCATAGTAGTAATGCCCTGTGTCCCCTCCAGAGTAAAAATGCCCTTTGTACCCCCTCCATAGTAATGAAGCCCTCTGTGCCCCCTCCATAGTAATGAAGCCCTCTGTGCCCCCTCCATAGTAATGAAGCCCTCTGTGTCCCCTCCATAGTAATGAAGCCCTCTGTGCCCCTCCATAATAATAATGTCCTCTGTTCCCCCTCCATAGTAATAAAGCCCTCTGTTCCCCCTCCATGGTTATAAAGCCCTCTGTGCCCCCTCCATAATGATAAAGCCCTCTGTGCCCCCTCCATAGTTATAAAGTCCTCTGTGCCCCCTCCATAGTTATAAAGTCCTCTGTGCCCCCTCCATAGTTGTAAAGTCCTCTGTGCCCCCTCCATAGTTATAAAGTCCTCTGTGCCCCCTCCATAGTTGTCAAGTCCTCTGTGCCCCCTCCATAGTTGTAAAGTCCTCTGTGCCCTTCCATAATTATAAAGACCTCTGTGCCCCCTCCATAGTTGTAAAGCCCTCTCTGCCCCCTCCATAGTTATAAAGTCCTCTGTGCCCCCTCCATAGTTATAAAGACCTCTGTGCCCCCTCCATAGTTGTCCTGTTCCTGAAGCTCAGAGTCCTTTTCACTGCAGCTACAGACAGCGTTGCAGCATGGAGTGGGTGGCGCTTATGAAAATTTCCTGTTTGCAAGCTCCGCCCACATCCGCGGGCATCACGATCTGTGCAGGCTGAATGGTGGAGCAGGAGAAGTCTTCTGTTTCACCATTCACAGCTTTGCTGCTGGCCTGAAGGAGGGGAGGAGCGCAGGGAGCAGAGCGATGAGTGACATCAGCTCCCTGCACTCCAGCAATGAGCGCTTCCATCTGATGGAAGCGATCATTGCTTGTGCTTTAGGTAGATGCCGATGGCGCCCCCCTCTTCTTGCTTGAGACAGGAGCCCCGTGTGGTCGCACCCCTTGTCTGGCTATAGAAACGGCCCTGTGGATATCTCATGGCTAAAGATCACAGTATAGTGTTGCAACCCAGAAGTTGCTGTGACCATGACACCACTGTCACAAGAAATCCAGGAATGTTGGACTTGTAGCAATTGTCTTGTTTGGCAACTTTTCTCCATTCACTTATATTTTGTAACCAATTTGACCATGAAGCCCCTGCCTATTTCACATAGTAGATCACAGTGGAATGAAAGTGTTCCTAGTTAGTTAAACAAAGAGAAGAAAGGTAACTCTTTTCTTATACTATATAATAATGTAAGCCAAGATACTAGCACAAACTACATAGGAAAAATTCAAGACTCATTCTCTAATAATAGACACTTAACAAAAAGAGAAAATCATGGATTGCACATCCACATGCTATTCATGAATCAGTGCAGGGCATGTGGATGTGCTATCCATGTTTTTTTCTCTGGTTTTGGAATATCATGCATCTGTGTTTAACCAACAGTCAATTGCTCTGCACATTTTCCACAAATTTCCTAATTTATTTTTGTTGTATAAAAATACTTGGTAATTTAGCTACAAACACTAAAATAATTTTCGGCAAGTCATGAAATAAATGAGTTGCATTGAGTCAGAGAACAGTGCTAAAACATTGATCAACACATAAAAATAGAAACACCTTTCGTCACGCAACCGTGCAGATGTAGACTGAGCCTTTATGAGTCATGTCTGTCTCCGTGATAAATGTTGTCAGACTGTTTATTGTCTTAAAATATGGTTTAAATGATTTTTTCTGCCATTTATAAAGATAATAACAACATATTTTGTCTGCAGCTTCTGGCTCTTCTGCATATGAGTTCACAGAACTGCACAAATTCGTCTTTCCACCAGCCTTGTTATTAACTGCAATGACGTTAGGGTCACTTTATATTTTGCAATATCAGTTCCTCTGGCTACCTAGCCTGTTACACTCTAAAGCAGGATGTATTCATTAGATAAATGTAAAAATGGTGCACCAGTGTGCATCAAAATCTGCCTGAAGACCACAACAAATCCATGTCCCATTGTTTCCATTGGAAATCTACTTTGCTGTCTATACAACTGCTGTTTTTTCTCATGGGAAATTGAAATCCATATCGAGAAGGGGCACATCTATACAAAATCCATGCATAAATCGTGGCTGGATGCTCACACATAGATTTAAAGGGGTTCTGCAGTTGTTTAAAACTGATGATCTATCCCCTGGATAGATCATCGGCATCTGATCGGCGGGGGTCTGACACCCAGGACCCCAGCCGACCAGCTGTTGGAGAAGGTAGCCACAGCGCCGCGGCCTTCTCTGTGTTTTCCTCAGGCCCAGTGATGTCACGACTAGTATCACTGGTCTGTTCACATGTATGGAGCTTAGCTCCGCCCAGGCCAGTGATACTAGTCGTGACGTCACTGGGCCTGCGGTAAACAGTGAGAAGGCCGCAGCGCTCCTGGAGGATAGATCATCAGTTTTAAACAACCGCAAAACCCCTTTAATAGAACTAATATTCAGTCAGATACACAACATGACAAGATACAAATCTGTGATTGACGTCAGTCTTGGATTTCTGTTGTGGATTCTACGACAAATAGTGTAAATGTTGGTTTTATCCTACATGGAGTTTATCTCATGCGAACCTCATGCGCCCCATTAAACTGTGTGATTTTTTTTTGACCAATTATCAGTAATGAGTGTTCATATGAATGATCATTTCCGATAACTTGGCGATATATTCGAACAGTCAATCAACCGATGAATGAGCAAATGCTTGCTTGTCAGGTAATGGGCATTTTTCATCAGGATGCACATAGAGATGAGCGAATCTATTCGCCGCTTCTTAGTTTCGTATCGAATCTTGGGATTTTTCAGCTGCGAAGCGAATTCGAATTTTAGGTGATTCGCTTCGCTTTTGTACACATTCGCTACATAGTGTGTCCTATAAATTATACTCTATTCTATGTATAATTTAGTTACTCTATACGCTGTCGTGTATGAATTCAATTCAGCGATGCAGACTTTTCCCTGGTAGTTACTCTATACGCTGTTGCGTACGAATTCAATTCAGCGATGCAGACTCCTCCCTGGTAGTTCGGCCCCTTTCTCTAGCGCGGGAGGATGACGAGGCAACTCAGGAAATTGCGCATTTGTGCACCTCATTCCTTTTTCCCCCTTTTCAGGTTATTTGGGGAGCCCCTTGAAAGAGGGTTTTTTAAGGAACGTTTGCTGCTTTTTTTTACCCATTTGGATTACAATTTTACCTATGTGGATTACAAATTGCGACTGAGTTTGGGACTCTGCTCCAGTTCTATGACAAGCGTCAGAAGAAAAGAGACTTAAACGTGTCCGTGAGCATACTAGGTAGGTGATATTTAAAATTGTTATATTATACCTATAATAATGTATTTGCACTTTACCATATATATGTCTCGAATATTCGCTCTGCCTATGAGGAGTGCACGCCGCGGCCTCTCCTCGTACGTGCCTGCGTATTATGTAATCGCTTAGACAATAGTACGCTGAGATTCGTAAGATATTTGTACGCTCATGCGTACGTCTTCTAAGAAGTTGCGTACATTTTGTAAATGAACATTCGTTATTAGTGAGTGAATGTCCGCTAATAGCACATAATAACATATATTTCGTACGCAAATACAACAAATCTATTCGTTGAATATATGAATTTTAGGAAAAGTCCGGCGAATGTTCGGCGAATAATTTTTTTAATGATTCGCTCATCTCTAGATGCACATCATAGTTAGTGATGAGTGGAGTTATCAAAACTTTGATTCAGCTGCTTCAACAAATTTCATAAAGAAATTTGCTTTGTTATGAATTACTTAGTTACAAATCACATTTCTTTGTAATTAGCAGGCGTAATGACGGGGAACCGCTGCCATCTTCACTGAAGACATCAGCACAGTGGGGCAGCACGGTGGCTCCGTGGTTAGCATTGGTACTTTGCAGCATGGGGATCTTAAGTTTGAATCAAAGAACTTCATGGAGTTTGTATGTTCTCCCTGTGTTTGTGTGGGCTTCCTTCCACGCTCCAGACATACTGATCGAGAACTTCTATTGTAAGCTCCATTTGGGGCAGAAAGAGATGATAATGTCTATAAAGTGCTACAGAATATGTCAGCGCTATATAAGTGAGTAAAATAAATAAAAGATTATTACACCAAAATTGTGAGTGTGCAGCACATCCACTGTTTGTACAGGGCGATGTGAAGCTAACAAAAGATGATATTTATGGCAGCATATAAGATCCAATCAGGCTACAAAGTGGTCAAGAATTTGACAGGAATATTGGGGCACATTTATTAAGATCGGCGTTTTAGACACCAGTATAAATAACCCCTATACCTGGTGGTGGATCTGCTGGAGTTATGAAGGGGCGCGGTTAGAGATGAGCGAGCATACTCGTCCGAGCTTGGTGCTCGTTCGAGTATTAGGGTACTCGTAAGTGCTCGCTGCTCGGACAAGTATCTCGCCATACTCGAGGAAATGGCAACTTCCGCATCGTGCTTTTTTGGCGCCTATAAACACAGCCAATCACAAGCCAGGAGACTCTGCGGTACACCCAGCATCACGTGGGGCCCTTACATGTCGATAGCAGGGGTTGGCTGGCCTGATCAGGTGACCCTGGAATATACTACTGACTGGCCGCGGTGCTCGGCTCAGATGCCGTCTGGATGTCGTTAGGGATAGAGCTGCTGCCTTTCAGGGACAGTGTTAGGGCCTTCATTTAGTTCTCTGTTAGGCAGGAATCACCCACAAAGAACCCAACAGCCCTTCTAAGGGCTAGAAGATTTTTTTTTTTTGTCTCCTGGCTTGGCTGGCTGGCTGGCACTAGTAGTGCAGCTATCGCCATATCTAACCCTGTTTTTTTTTATTGTTCTATCTCAGTGATACAAATCCATTGCACACAGCAGTGTGGAACCATTCTGTGTGTCACAGTTCAGCACACTCACTCCAATCCATACATACTGCCCAGGTGACACTTTCTGTACGTCACAGAATACAACCAAGTCATTTGCTACCAATAACGTATACAGCTTGATCCAGAAAACTCTCTGTGCGACATTTGTCTGGGTCGCAGTCTAAATAAGCACCGTTAACAGGGTGTGAGTTAGGTCTCCGATAATTCCTGCACGTCACGTTCCCAAAAAAACAAAATTTAAAAAAAAATATAAAAAACAAAATGTAAAAAAAAAATTAGTTTTTCAGTTGTTTTAGCTCAGTGATACAAATCCATTTTACTCAGCTGCGTGTAACCTTACTGTGTGTCACAGTTCAGCACACTCGCTCCGATCCGTATATACTGTCCAGGTGACACTTTCTGTACGTCACAGAATACAACCAAGTCATTTGCTACCAATATCATCTACAGCTTGATCCAGAAAACTCTCTGTGCGACATTTTTCTGGGTCGCAGTCTAAATAGCCACCGTTAACAGGGTGTCAGTCAGTTCTACCATAGATCCTGCACGTCACGTTCCCAAAAAACTAAATTTTTAAAAAAATTAGTTTTTCAGTTGTTTTAGCTCAGTGATACAAATCCATTTTACTCAGCTGCGTGTAACCTTACTGTGTGTCACAGTTCAGCACACTCGCTCCGATCCGTATATACTGTCCAGGTGACACTTTCTGTACGTCACAGAATACAACCAAGTCATTTGCTACCAATATCATCTACAGCTTGATCCAGAAAACTCTCTGTGCGACATTTTTCTGGGTCGCAGTCTAAATAGCCACCGTTAACAGGGTGTCAGTCAGTTCTACCATAGTTTCTGCACGACACGTTCCCAAAAAAACAAAATTTAAAAAAATATATAAAAAACAAAATGTACGTCATTTAATTCTACCAGACTGAACAAGTTTGTAGGTTTCAGCAGGTTTAATTTTTTTTTTTTTTATATCTAACACTTATATACAAAAAATGTTGAACCCCAGTGCTAAGGGTCGAGGACGAGGGCGTGAGCGTGGGCATTCAATTACTCCAGGGGGCAGAGGCTGTGGTCCTGGGCAGGGTGAGACAGTACCTGCTGATGAGGGAGCTGTGGAACGCCGCAGAGCTACACTCCCTAGCTTCATGTCTCAACTTACAGGGACACGTGGTAGAGGACTGTTGAAACCACAACAGTGCGAACAGCTGATCTCGTGGATTGCGGACAATGCTTCAAATAATTTGTCCACCAGTCAGTCTTCCACGCAGTCCACCTACGTTACCCAAGGGAGCACTCCTATGGCTCCTCCACCTCAACCTCCTATCCCCCAGTCTGCCCCCTCCCAGGAAAATTTGGAATGCGATCCGGCATACTCTCAGGAACTGTTTTCTGGACCCTTCCCAGAGTCACAAACCACTTCTCAGGTTGCTGCTGACCTCGTTCCCGATGCCCAAGTTTTCCAACTGTCGCAGTCTGTGGGTGATGATGATGATGATGACAATGTTGAGTTAGTGGAAGAAGTTTGTAAAGAGGTGTCGGACGATGAGGAGACACGGTTGTCAGACAGTGGTGAAGTTATTGTCAGGGCAGGAAGTCCGAGGGGGGAGCAGACTGAGGAATCGGAGGATGACGAGGTGACTGACCCAAGCTGGGTTGATATGCCGAGTGAAGACAGTGCTTCTGAGGCGGAGGCGAGTGCTGCACCAGAACAGGTTGTAAGAGGCAGTGGTGTGGCCAGAGGGAGAAGCAGGGCCAGAGCTGGTGCATCAGCAGCAACTGTTTCACGTAGTGAAGTTTCCGTGGCGAGGCCTAGATGTTCGCAAGTCTGGAGGTTCTTTAAAGAAAGTGAGGATGACCGACGGACTGTGGTGTGCAACCTGTGCCACACCAGGATCAGCAGGGCTGCCACCACTACTAGCCTAACCACCACCAGCATGCGCAGGCATATGAGTGCTAAACACCCCACTCTATGGAACCAAGGCTGTTCACCACCTCCTGCGGGTCACACCACTGCTCCTTCCCCTGTGTCACTCGCTGCCTCTGCTAGTCAACCCCCTGCGTCACTCGCTGCCTCTGCTAGTCAACCCCCTGCCCAGGACCCCGGCACGAGCGCCTCCCGCCGGAAAACCACACCTTCGCCTCCACGATCCTCAACAGTGTACACCAACGTGTCCCAGCGCAGCGTTCAGCTGTTTTTACAGCAGACGCTGGAGTGCAAGAGGAAATACAGTTCCACCCACCGACATGCCCAAGCCCTCAACGTCCACATCTCCAAATTGCTGAGCCTGGAGATGCTGCCTTATAGGCTGGTAGAGACCGAGGCCTTTCGAAATCTCATGGCGGTGGCTGCCCCTCGGTATTCGGTCCCCAGCCGCCACTATTTTTCCCGATGTGCCGTCCCAGCCCTACACCAGCACGTGTCACAGAATATCATCCGTGCCCTGACCAACGCTGTTTCTGAGAAGGTCCACCTAACCACGGACACGTGGACAAGTGCTGCCGGGCAGGGACACTATATCTCACTGACGGCACATTGGGTTAACTTGGTGGAGGCTGGGACTGAGACTGACCCTGGGGCCGCTCATGTACTGCCCACACTGAGGATTGCGGGGCCTACCTCGGTCAGGGTCTCTCAGACGTACTATGCCTCCTCCTCCTCCTCCGACCCCTCCTCTTCCTCCACCGAATTACCATCTGTGGGCACGGCGCCTTCAGTCGGTAGCTCTAGGCGCAGCAGCAGTGCCGTGGGTAAGCGCCAGCAGGCGGTGCTCAAACTGCTGAGCTTGACAAAAGGCACACCGCCCAAGAGCTGTTACAGGGCATCACGGTGCAGACCGATGTGTGGCTGGCACCGCTGAACCTCAAGCCAGGCATGGTTGTGTGTGACAACGGGCGTAACCTGGTGGCCGCTCTGCAACTCGGCAGATTGACACATGTGCCATGCCTGGCCCACGTGTTCAATCTAATAGTTCAGTGGTTCCTCAAGACATACCCCAATCTGTCTGATTTGCTCACCAAGGTGTGCCGCATCTGTGCGCATTTCCGCAGGTCCACCACAGATGCTGCCACTCTCAGGGCAGCGCAGCGCCGCCTACAACTGCCCGCTCACCGACTGTTGTGCGACATGCCCACGAGATGAAATTCCACATTAAACATGTTATCCAGAGTTTACCAGCAGCGCAGAGCGATTGTAGACTGCCAGATGTCATCTTCCACCAGAACTGGTAGTCAGGTCTCTCAGATTCCTCAAGTCTACAATGAGGAGTGGACGTGGATGTCTGATATCTGCCAGGTGTTGAGCAACTTTGAGGAGTCAACACAGATGGTCAGCGGCGATGCCGCCATTATCAGCCTCACCATCCCGCTGCTTTACCTGTTGAAAAACTCACTGCTCAGCATCAAGTCGGATACTTTGCGCTTGTCACAAGAGACGGTGGAGGAAGATACGTCGCTTGATAGCCAGAGCACCCTCCGGTCTGTTTCTCAGCGCGTATCGGAGGAGGGGGATGAGGATGAGGAGGAGGAGAATGTCGGCGAGACAGTAGAGGGTACCAGTGCTCAGTCCTTAACTCTTGAGCGTGTATGGGCTGAAGAGGAGGACTTGGAGGAGGAGGAGGAGGAGGAGGAGGAGGAAATGGAGAGTCAGGCCAGTGAGGAGAGGGAATTCTTGCATGTTGGGACTCTGGCGCACATGGCAGACTACATGTTAGGCTGCCTATCCCGTGACCCTCGCGTTAGAAGAATTTTTTCAAACACCGATTACTGGGTGTTCACTCTCCTGGACCCACGGTACAAGAAGAACCTTTCCACTCTCATCCCTGCAGAGGAAAGGAGTATGAGAGTGAATAGATATCAACAGGCCCTGGTGCACAAGCTGAAACAATTCTTCCCATCTGACGCCGCTAGCGGCAGAGGGCATGGTTCTGTGGGCCAAGTAGCGGGGGAGAGGAGGCGAGCAGGAAGCTTGTCCAGCACTGGCAGGGGAACGCTCTCCAAGGCCTTTGCCAGTTTTATGTCACCCCAGCAAGACACTGTCACCTGTCCCCAGTCTAGGCAGAGTAGGGGGGAGCTGTACAGAAAGATTGTGAGGGAGTACCTAGCTGACCATACCAACGTCCGTAGCGATCACTCTGCTCCATACAACTACTGGGTTTCAAAGCTGGACACTTGGCCTGAACTGGCGCTGTACGCCTTGGAGGTGCTGGCCTGCCCTGCCGCTAGCGTGCTGTCAGAGCGGGTATTCAGTGCAGCTGGTGGCGTCATCACCGATAAGCGTACACGCCTGTCAACTGACAGCGCTGACAGGCTGACGCTTATTAAAATGAACAAAGCCTGGATTTCACCGGAATTCAAATCTCCTCCGGGGAAAGCAGCTAAAGATTTAAATAACTTATGTATCTGATTCCTCTTCTCTACTCCTCCTCCTACTCCTCCTCCTCCTCCATATCGTCTTTGCCTAACGCTGACCCAAAAAACGCCATTTTTTAGAGGTCCAACTGTTACTCTTTTAGCACAATTTTTCAGGAGGGCCCCCTACAGGCCCTCTATTCAAACAATTTTTCCAGAGGTCCACCTACAGGCCCTCTCTTCAAACAATTTTTCAGGAGGGCCCCCTACAGGCCCTCTATTCAAACAATTTTTCCAGAGGTCCACCTACAGGCCCTCTCTTCAAACAATGTTTCAGGAGGGCCCCCTACAGGCCCTCTATTCAAACAATTTTTCCAGAGGTCCACCTACAGGCCCTCTCTTCAAACAATTTTTCAGGAGGGCCCCCTACAGGCCCTCTATTCAAACAATTTTTCCAGAGGTCTACCTACAGGCCCTCTCTCCAAAAATTTTTTCCGGAGGTCCACCTACAGGCCCTCTCTTCAAACAATTTTTCAGGAGGGCCCCCTACAGGCCCTCTATTCAAACAATTTTTCCAGAGGTCCACCTACAGGCCCTCTCTTCAAACAATTTTTCAGGAGGGCTCCCTACAGGCCCTCTATTCAAACAATTTTTCCAGAGGTCCACCTACAGGCCCTCTCTTCAAACAATTTTTCAGGAGGGCCCCCTACAGGCCCTCTATTCAAACAATTTTTCCAGAGGTCTACCTACAGGCCCTCTCTCCAAAAATTTTTTTCCGGAGGTCCACCTACAGGCCCTCTATTCAAACAATTTTTCCAGAGGTCCACCTACAGGCCCTCTCTTCAAACAATTTTTCAGGAGGGCCCCCTACAGGCCCTCTATTCAAACAATTTTTCCAGAGGTCCACCTACAGGCCCTCTCTTCAAACAATTTTTCAGGAGGGCCCCCTACAGGCCCTCTATTCAAACAATTTTTCCAGAGGTCCACCTGCAGGCCCTCTCTTCAAACAATTTTTCAGGAGGGCCCCCTACAGGCCCTCTATTCAAACAATTTTTCCAGAGGTCCACCTACAGGCCCTCTCTTCAAACAATTTTTCAGGAGGGCCCCCTACAGGCCCTCTATTCAAACAATTTTTCCAGAGGTCCACCTACAGGCCCTCTCTTCAAACAATTTTTCAGGAGGGCCCCCTACAGGCCCTCTATTCAAACAATTTTTCCAGAGGTCCACCTACAGGCCCTCTCTTCAAACAATTTTTCAGAAGGGCCCCCTACAGGCCCTCTATTCAAACAATTTTTCCAGAGGTCTACCTACAGGCCCTCTCTCCAAAAAATTTTCCGGAGGTCCACCTACAGGCCCTCTATTCAAACAATTTTTCCAGAGGTCCACCTACAGGCCCTCTCTTCAAACAATTTTTCAGGAGGGCCCCCTACAGGCCCTCTATTCAAACAATTTTTCCAGAGGTCCACCTACAGGGCCTCTCTCCAAAAAATTTTTCCGCAGGTCCACCTACAGACCCTCTCTTCAAACAATTTTTCCGGAGGTCCACCTACAGGCCCTCTCTCCAAACAATTTTTCCGGAGTTCCACCTACAGGCCCTCTCTCCAAACAATTTTTCCGGAGTTCCACCTACAGGCCCTCTCTCCAAACAATTTTTCCGGATGTCCACCTACAGGCCCTCTCTCCAAATAATTTTTCCGGAGTTCCACCTACAGGCCCTCTCTCCAAACAATATTTCCGGAGGTCCACCTACAGGCACTCTCTCCAATACCAGTTTCCAGTTGTTTTTTTGCGCAAACTGCATACATTTTTATTTTTGGGATAGGTGTGAAAAATAATATTACTTGCGAATCTATATTGCCCAACATTGGATACGGTAGCAAGTAGAAGACCAAACACATGCTGCCCACAGGGTTTCGCAAATTCCTGGTCCACCCGCAAATTCCTTGTCCACAATGTCAAGGAGGTCGAGGTTCTGTGGATGAGCAACAAGTCCTTCTGTACTGAAATCGCCGACAAAGTCTCCATCTAAGAACCTACAGACCATTGTGGAGAGAGCGGCACAGCTCGCCATCAAAGTGACGAACCCCAACGCCAGACTGCGCAGAGAAGATAACGAATAAATATCTCTGTGGTTATTTTTGCTAAATAAAAGTTAAATAAACCCCCCAAAAAATTCATCTGTTCCTGTGCCTGATCCACCCAAGTTGAATCTGTCCCATCATGAGAAAGTCCCCCCAAGGAGTCCCTACTGTAACTGGCTTCCCATACAACTACCTCACCCCCCGACACCTGTGTCTCGCCATTGTCCGCCACCTCCTCAGACAACACTGGTATATCCCCACTGTCAGCACACAGAAAAAGCAAAAGGTCTTGCGAATTGGGGAAGAGAATGTTCTGGGCTAGCCCATCAGAGAATGGGTGACTATGGGGTTCCAGGGAGTACGTGACCACATGCAATCTCCATCTAAAAAGTCATGCCACACTTGATCAATCTCATAATTTACGACTGTACCGGTTGATGCTAAATTTTTAAGTTGGGGTCCTGTGTCGTCATTCTAACTCCATCCGGCTGTTGTCACCACCACACACGCTAGCCCAGGGGGCACTCCTCTGGCTCTTCCAGCTCAACCTCCTTCCCCACAGCCTGCCCCCCCACCTACAGGCCCTCTCTCCAAACAATTTACGTCTTTGTCCTATCTTTCTCTCTCTCCAAACCATTTTTCCTTATAGCTGCCATATACGGTTTTAAACTGAGTAGTATACATACCACACTTGATCAATCTCATAATTCACGACTGTACCGGTTGATGCTAAATTTTTAAGTTGGGGTCCTGCGTCGTCATTCTAAATACATCCGGCTGTTATCACCACCACACACGCTAGCCCAGGGGGCACTCCTCTGGCTCTTCCAGCGAAACCTCCTTCCCCCCACCTGCAGGCCCTCTCTCCATACTATTTACCCGGATAGGGGACGTATTAGATATTGTACTGAAGTTTTTTGTTTTTCTTCTTTTAATTGCCTCCTGACCTGTGATAGGCAGAGCATGGACACGTCCCCTTAGCTGCAGTGGGAAAGATACTCCCCTGGCCAGAGCAAGCTCTTTTTCCATTTTCCGTGGTGGAAAAATCCATGAACTATAAGGTCCCAAGATAGGGGACGTATACGGTATTAAACTGAGAAGAATCAATACCATACCGGTTGATGCCACAGTTTTTCTAAATCCATTCTGGCTGTTGTCACCACCACACACGCTAGCCTAGGGGGCACTCCTCTGGCTCTTTCAGTGAAACCTCCTTCCCACCAGCCTGTCCCCCACCTACAGGCCCTCTCTGCAAACAATTTACCCGGATAGGGGACGTATTAGATATTGTACTGATGTTTTTTGTTTTTCTTCTTTTAATTGCCTCCTGACCTGTGATAGGCAGAGCATGGACACGTCCCCTTAGCTGCAGTGGGAAAGACACTCCCCTGGCCAGAGCAAGCTCTTTTTCCGTTTTCCGTGTTTGAAAAATCCATTAAATATAGGGTCCCAAGATAGGGGATGTATACGGTATTAAACTGAGAAGAATCGATACCATACCGGTTGATGCTACAGTTTTTACAAATCCATTCCGGCTGTTGTCACCACCCAGGGTTGCCAACCAGAGCTTTTCTTTTTTCTGGACAACTTATCCCGAAATCACGGACGGCCAACATTTTTTACGGACAAATTGGAAAACCATAATGAATTATGAAGATTATAAGTGATACATGTCTATAGCTCAATATACTGATAATATCTCATTACCATAATTTACTGTGAGCTCTAAAATAATGATTATTACCACTAAATTAATTTAGTGAAGTACCAGCAGCATCAAAAAAATCACAGACACATCAATTTTTTTTCACGGACACAGGAAAAAAGTCACCTATTTTTACGGACTGTTCAGAAATTTCTGGACGGTTGGCAACCCTGTCACCACCACACACGCTAGCCCAGGGGGCACTCCTCTGGCTCTTCCAGCGAAACCTCCTTCCCCCCACCTACAGGCCCTTTCTCCAAACAATTTACCCGGGTAGGGGACGTATTAGATATCGTACTGATTTTTTAATTGCCTCCTGCGATAGACGGGAATGGAACCGGGGTCAACTGCTTGGGAAGCAGCTATGCTCACCACTTTACCACCAACAGCCACACCAACTGATAAGAACAGATACTAAACTTGATGTCAGCTGCAGTGCCAGCATGAGCAGTGGTGTCATCTGCAGGCGGTGATGGACCTTCGTTGCACCTATTTTGGTGCTTCCCTAACATGTGAAGGGTATTTGCCTCGCCTTTCTTGGTCAGGGTGAGCACAATTGCCATGAGGGTAACCACCAGGCTGTTGCCTGAGAATTTGGGGTAATGGTGTGATTAGGCAGCCTTAGAGGCATCCATGCATGCTGCCCCTGCTGTTTCCTGTCCATTTCCGTGGTGTTTCCATCATTTTCTGAGGTTTCCAGGTTTTCACCCAGCCTTCCCTAGGCAGAGCCTTGGTCCCCCGCAAAAATGCTCGAGTCTCCCATTGACTTCAATGGGGTTCGTTATTCGAAACGAGCACCCGAGCATCGGGGAAAGTTCGACTCGAATAACGAACACCCGAGCATTTTAGTGCTCGCTCATCTCTAGGCGCGGTCCATCACGAGCAAATGGATGATGTAAGTATGATTTTTTTTTTTTTTACATTTTAGGGAACATCGATCACAAGGCATGAGGAAATTCAGCTTTGCGACAAATCAAATTTTCCCTGAAATTCGAAGTCTACTTTGTGAACTCAACACTAGTCGTAGGGGTTCTGTGATATTCATGAGGATTCTGTTGAAGTGGTATACCTGGATTGACGTTTAAGCTGTACAAAATAAACATTTAAACTGCCCAACACACTGCCCCAGCTGCCCCAGCTCCACCTGAGGATGGTAATAGAGTTAAATGAAGGAGAGCACCTTCCACCACTGGCTAGGTGCATAAGTACCTTATGCACCTAGCATTAATTAATGCTGAGAGCTTCAGATTATTATGTACCTGAAAGAGGGATTAGGCACCCCCCCCCATTGGGAAATTTCCCTGTAGGGTCTATGGCCAGTCTACCCCTGAAATTGTTCCTATGGAGCACCGAGGGGCTAGCCTTGCTGCTCAAAAGGCTCCCCCTTGATTGACAGGGACAGACATCTCATCTCACCTCACCCTGTCAATTTTACCCCTGTGCCATTGCTCTAAGTATCTCTGCCCAAATGCAGAGGATTGCTGCTGCTTCAACCAATTACTCAACAGATTACTTTGTCACGAAGCGCATTTTTTTATATTAATATTAAGGTCTTTCAGGGCTTTGTCATTTTAAAAGAAAATTAAACTGTACTCACCTTATCCATTTGAGTGTGAACACGCCACTGCCATGACCATTTTGCTTGAAGATCCAGTGTGAAATCTCGTGCAGTGTATGATGACATCACCACGATGGTTGGCATGGTGACATCATACGCACACTAGATTTAACCCAGCATCCTCAAGCAAGATGGTTGAGGCGGAGTCTTGACACTCAAATGGATGAGTTGAGTATGATTTTTTTAATTTTTACCGCCATTTCAGGGAAAATTGATTAGTTACCACGAAGCACTAGGAAATTCTGCTTCACGGCTAATCAAATTTTTCCTGAAATTCCGATCGAAGTCCACTTCAGATATTTCGATTCGCTCAACACTAACCATAATCATAGCCAAACTTTGCAATGTCTTACCACAATGAGAAGTCTTATTGAAAATTTTTTGGGGGATGCAGTGACAACAAAAACTGCAGCCAAATGTTCAATATATTCTACCTCAATAATACACATCCGTCAATCTATTAATATCCACTGGCACCAGAATCTCATATGTTTTATTTATATTTTTACTGTTAGTATAGATTTATTTGTCTCATTTACCGTACCATCTCAGTCTGTATATTCGCACCACATCAAAGTCTAGGATGCAATGCAAGAATCTTAAGGGTGATTCTAATTTTAGCTTTGTTACTTGACCTCCTCCGGGGCAGGTAGAGGATTTTTCGACATGAACAGAGGTGAATCAATCAGCAATTCAGTCATTTTGACAGATCCATCTGTTATGATAGACATAGCTGATCTAAGGCACCCTGCCCCATTTACGGGTTATGTCAGGACTGACTCTGAGAACAATACTTAAGACTATAACTTAGAAATGTTGGCACATCCACTGGAGAAGGTCACTAAGGCTGCATTATTATTCAGAATATTTACTTGATCACTTGGCAACAGAGTACATATCGGATGGTGGTTCACGCATTTTTATATTGTCGTGTGAGCCAGATTTTTCAAAGAGTCAAACCTGCTGAGAGAGCAATGCATGTCCATTGTATGCATGTAGAATATGTATGCTCGAAATGTGAAATTGCTCTCAGGCAGTATAATGAAAAAAACACTGGAGTCCTTGATAAATTGAAGTTTTTTATTTCTGGTTCCACATTCTGAGCATCTCATCCATTTCAATCCACCTTTTCTCTGAACTTTTGGCCTCTCTCATAATTCTCTTAGAAGGCCCCTATTACTCAGCTTTTCTGCAGATCTTTGCAGAAGGCAAGACTACAACATAAGGTAGCCAAGAACTCATAGGACTGCAGAAGGCAGACGTGACATGGGAGAAAAGCAGTTTACGGTTCAGTTGGCATCCAAATAGTCTCCTGCATTAAAGCATCTGCTTATAAAAAGGAATCGATTGCTAATAGTAATATGGAGAAAAGTCAGACAAGAATAACTTGTAAGAATAGATGTATTGTTGAAAGATAGATTAGATAAAGATAGATAGATAGATAGATAGATAGATAGATAGATAGATAGATAGAGTGGCATAACTAACATAGCGGCACACCATGCGACTGCTATGGGGCCCAGGGCAAGAGGGGTCCAGTCTTAGTTGGGATTTTCACCTCTTCTACTGGAGATGAACCCTTTAAAGGAACAACTTTTAGCAAATGAAACAGTAGAAAAATGGCCCAAAGGTCATTGAAAAGGGTTTAGGCGAAACACTTCTATCCTGTGTGTGTGTGTGGGGGGGGGGGGGGGGGCTGGTTTGATCCTTGCTATGGAGCCCTTACTTCTCTATGTATCTCTTGTTTTCATATATGCATACAGCTAATATCACCAGTCCTATCTGTGTCCCTCTTCCTCCAATGATGTCGCATTTTTAGAAAACTCTCTTTTTAACAGTTTTTGTCATATGAACTAATAAACTACATGAACTATGTAATTGTATGTAGTCTGGTTATTTTTGTAGGTTTGTAGATAGATAGATACTGTAACAGATAGATAGATAGATAGATAGATAGATAGATAGATAGATAGAATGCAGAAGTTATCAGTGCCTTAGTACAATGGCCTCCTGCTTCTGGCGATAATAATAATGCACTAAAAACATTAAAAATAACTGTATTATCATAATTACACTAAGAGTTCCTTTAATTTAGCATTTAATTGTCAAAAAATTTGATTAATCTATCTCTTGCTTCTGACACTGAATTGTAAAGTGTCCCAAAACCACATATCAGAGTGAACCAACTATCAGAATGTAATAATTATTAATTAATATGATTGTTGTACACTTTACGTATGTGTTTTATGCTGTTCTCTATGTTCTCTACAGCCTGTTAATTTTATATACTTTTCTTTGCCACCTACAGTACAGCATATGTGATAGTTCATCCCCTTAAAATAAGATTAACCAGTTCAAGACCAGGCATTTTATCCTTCT
Source organism: Rhinella marina (assembly GCA_900303285.1). Taxonomy (NCBI): domain Eukaryota; kingdom Metazoa; phylum Chordata; class Amphibia; order Anura; family Bufonidae; genus Rhinella; species Rhinella marina. Next base: position 28,143 of record ONZH01001208.1, on the reverse strand, counting down.
TTTGTTTTTTTGTTTGCTTTTTTTTTTTTTTTTTTTTTTTTACTAAATACATCTTTGAAAGCTATTCCTTTTTTCTATTTGGTTATGTAAATAATTTTAGCATTTTTCGCTAATATATGAGGCTTTATATTTGTCATTTTTATTTTAGCATTTTTTTGTTTTTTATTTTTATATAAAGGAAAATGTAAAAAAACGGGAGGACTTTTTTTTTCCTGATTTCTATACACAGCGCACTTACAGTGCTGTGTATAGAGTGATGGGAAGGCAGGAACTGGTAAACCCTGCATGATTAGCGCGTTTTAAAACGTCCATGCAGAGATGACGTACTGCCACTAGGACACATATGGTCAATGTGCTGTTGGGAAAGAGTTAAAGTGATTCTGCTGAATGATTGTCAATATTTATATGATTATTTTCAATATTTGTATTAGTGTTTTATTAATATAATTAAGTTAGTCTTCAGAAAGGAGAAGCAGTGAAATAAAATTGAGACTTGACATGTTAATTTATGCACGCTAATGCATAATGAAGCAGTAGATAAAGTGCCTACATTAAGCATTAGAGTTTAAAACTTTTACATAACGGTTCTATCTTATTACAATTTCAATAAGTTTGACAATTATAGCCCTCGGGAACAGGAGTAAAATCAAAAGGAACTGCAACATAAATTAGAAATACTGATTGGCAATTAACAAACTTAAATGTGACCTTGCATGGTATGCTAGAAAACTATATGATTTCTGCACGACAGTCAGTAGTCATTCAACGAGTGCTCCTAAAAGCTGAACAAATTAAGGATATAAAAAAATGAAGAAAAATTCTAAGTAGAAGCATCAGGTGTATCTGGAGATGAATGAAATCACTGCAGCTCATTTACCAATTCGGTTCATTATCGTGTACCATATGCCATATGGTACTTTCGATGACATGCACCTGCTAAAGGGGTTGCCCCACAAAAAATATTCTGCAGTTTTTAAACCAGCACCTGGAACTGAACACTTTTGTAATTGCATGTAATTAAAAATGTAGCATAACGACTGAGTTATTCAATAGCATGCTGTTTGTTTGGTTTTCTTACGTATTTCTTTGTCCTGCTCACTGAGATGGCCGCACATGCTCAGTTTCATCCTTCAACTTCCTCCTGAGCTGTGATAGGGAGAGCTGAGACACGCCCCCTAAGCTGCAGCAGAAAAGATACTTCCCTTGAGCTGTGAACTTGGTATTAATCTAGCAGAGCAATTGGAGAAGTGAATGGAGAGATATCTGGACCTACGTGCAATACAGGTCTGGTTCTAACTTTCTGATTTTCATTAACCCTTTAAGGTCTATTAGTTTACATAGCACAAGTTGTAATTGTACCAAAAATTGTCCAAAAGACCACAATCAAATGAGTAGTCATGAATGGGTCATATTCAAGATGGAATCATGTTGTGGACGGGATTTTATTGTGCAAAAGTAGTAAAAAGTTTTAAAAAAAGTATATGGATTTGGTATCACTGTAATAGTACACGGCGTGTACAGTGTTTCACTGTACGGCGGCGGCCTCAGGAAGTGCACGGCGTCATAGCAACCAATAACGCCGTGCGCTCCGGTCCTCTGGGGCAGCACAGGCCGGGCTTTCACGGCCCGTATACGGCCGTGAAACACAGTCGTCTGAATGGGGCCTAAGGGGCCATTGAGACGACTGTAGTATTGCGGATCCACAAAAATGTGAATCCGCAATACCACGGATGCCGCCCGGCATGTGTTCCTCAATTTGCGGAACACACGGCCGGGCTCCCCGTTCAAAATACCTATTCTTGTCCGCTGTTGTGACATGTTCTATAATTTATTGCTCGCTCTAATAGAAGTGAATGGGGCCGTATCTATTCTGCAATTTTGCAGAATAAATGCGAACCCATTCACACGGTCATGTGAATGGGCCCTAAGAGAGTAAAATGAATGCAGCAAAAAAAATTTATAAATGTAAAAACTCAATGGTGGTATTGCTTTTTTTTACAGATCCCCTAAGAAAGAGTTAATAAAAGTTATGGTGCCATTAAAAACTTCAACTTGTGCTGCAAAAAAAACAAGCACCCATGCCCATGTTGTTTATATTTTTTTTAATTATTTATGTATTTATGTTTTTATTCTAAGAAAAGGTTGGGGATTTGAATTTTTATATTTTTTTATATATTTATTTCCATTTTTAAACTTTCTTATGTTTTTGTAGCCAGCCTAGGAGGCTACAATGTTCAGTACTTTTTTTATTATTATTTCTATACACCCATAGGGTATATAGTATTGAATGAATTATTAATTTCATATATTGGCCATGTCTATTATTGCCAGTCACGGTCATTATCCGTGGGCCTCTGCTGTTTAAACATCGCTCCAGCGTCATACATGTACTGCACTGTTAGCGAAAAGGTTAATATACTTTTAATAAAAGCAAGGTTTTATATATGTAAAATTGGAGTGTATTATCTGGATTTAAGTGCAAGGATGCAAATTGTACAGTACATCAGATCAATCTTTTTGCTCTTCCAAACTGCCCCGTAGGGTCTTTTTGTTTACATTTTTTTGTATTTCTAGCAAAACTGCATACAATTTACACAGCGCATTTTGGCCAGTAAAGGCTGGGATGGACCAAATGCATCCTGTAAATTGTATGCAAGGGTTGGTATAAAGGATTAAAAGCAAGTTGGGAGTGTCGGAAATATGTTCTATAATCTATTCAAGATGACCTGGATAAACTGACCAAAGGATCACCATTATATGAGTCTATCTAAATGTTGGCAATAGACTGCATGGCAGCATGCAACGCTAGTCTGCTGCGTCAAAAGCATTAGCAAAGGCATAGGCATCTAGAGAAAAATAATCTCACTCCTTTAGAAAGCACTGAAGCTGCCGCATATTAAGTATGACGTTCAGTTTTGGGCACAGTTCCATAAAATATACCAGGAGACTATTCAAAGAAGGGCAATCAAATTAATGTAAGGTATGGGAGATCTCATGATGAAGATAGGTTGTCAAAGCGCAATTAATTTGCTCAAGAAAAGATACAGTACGGCTGAGAAGGGATATTATATAGTTATACAGATATATAAATGTCCCCTATAAAAGTCAGTGCATTTAATTATTCTTCTCATGGACACCACTGAAGTCTGAAAGCGTTACATTACAGTCTGAACTGTAAAGCAGGGATCCTGCTCCCCATGGTTTCATAATGGCTTAAAATTCTTAAAAAATAAATGAAATATCAATCAACACAACATATAGGGTTACCAGTATTAATGTAGAATATTGATCCATGGATCTGTCCAGTGGCCAGCAGGGGTCAGGACAGATTTCTTTTCACTTTATGGCAAATTGGGTCTTTCATTTGAATAGTGTGTTGTCTTCTCTTTGATCAACTTGGATTTACAAGTATTTAAAGGTTCAACTTGATGGCCTAAGGTGTTTTTTAACCAGGGGACAATATTAATATATTATTAAATCAAAACTTCACTGGGATTAAACACGACAGGTGCACAGGTCTGCCCAGTGGAAAGGTTTGATACAAGTTCAAAAAAAGTTTGTCCAGCATTCTCGTGGAAGTTCACAGCTGATGGACACAATGCTGGATATATTTTTATGTGATGAAATAAATGTGGATTTTACTGGACTTCCATGAGAGTATTGGGTAAACTTTTTTTTTTAAAAACACCACCATAGCGACTTATCGCCTATTCACGGAATAAGTGTTGTGTTTGATTACTTGGGGACCAGCATCTGACTGGTGGCAATCGAGACATACACATTGTTATTTAATTATTATCAAATGATTCATTAATTAGAAAAATTACATGTATGGTTAGAGGTAAATGGGTGTTCCAAGAAGTACTAGCTAGGTTATGCCTTCTCTTTCTGACTGGTGATGGTTCGGCTGACAGGACTCCCCACTGTTGCTGAGAATGCAGGAGCCGCAGCACTGGATTAGCACTACATCTCCTTGAACGTTTTCTCATGCAGAGATGCCCCATGCCAATGGCTGTTCTGGGGACTGTCAGCAGTGCTCCCTGCACAGTGGGTAGGTTAGAGCACTGGGTGCAGGAAGAGACTTTGTAGGGGATGTAAAACTAAAAAAAACTAAACCTGCTCACTCTCAGGATGTGTGGGGTCCCAACTGGTAAGAGAGCAATGGCATCTCCTAGCACAATGATATCACTGTATGGCATGGGAAAACCTCTTCAAAGGAATACTCTAATATATTATTATTATTATTATCATTATTAGTGGTAGTATTGATTTGCCATGTGTGCAATTTATGGTAAGTTGGAGTGATTTCCATTTTGAGGACCATTGATGAAGAAAATGTCCAGAGTCATCATCTACTTTATATTCCTGCCGCCTTAAAGTGTTTTCAAAAGTTGATAGCCGTTTTGGTTGATGGAGTCTAAAAATGATTTGTAATTCTCTAGTATTAAAGGATTTCCAAACTGGTTATTTCCCCTTTCTTAATAACTTTTATCTAAGTACCACTATGTCTATTGCCAAGGACTTAAAGCTCTTATGAGACAGTATTTATTACTGCACCAACATATTCTGCAGCACTGACCTCCTATTTAATGGTTTGTGTATCCCATGGGATTTGCAGTCTACTTTAACTATATCAAGCATGCACATGCAGAAACGTAGAATGTCAAGCAACAGAATAGAGTTTTGTTGAAGGGTTGAAAATCCCCACCACAAATAGAGAACATGCAAACTTCATGGAAAAGTTTTGATGGTCTTAGTGATATAAATAACAGTTCCAACCACCAGGAGGGCTTTAAGACCTGTTGGGCCCACAATCCCTGTCCACCACAGTCCTGCTTTACCTTCTGGGCATGGAAGCCGCACTACTCGCTATGCCATCTTTTGTCCTGGACACAGGAGTTCCCTACAAGCTGCAACCTCCATGCTGCTGCTCAGTGCTCCAGCCAGTGCCCATACTTGCTAATCCTTCCCCATCCAATGGCTAGGGATCCCTGGCGGAGGCGTAGCTAAAGGCTCATGGGCCCAGATGCAAGAGTTCATCTTGGGCCCCCCTTCTGTCAGTGCTTTGTGTGTCTTCTTATGCGGCACAAGGTTCTTTGGGCCCCCTAAGGCTCCTGGGCCCGGTAGCGACTGCTACCTCTGCACCCCCTATAGCTACGCCCCTGCCCTGGGTATTTAAAGCATCCTCTTCAGGCAGAGGGTGCCTGAGCTTCAAGGCTCAATGGTGACCAGGAAAGATATATTGAATTCTAGTGTTTCAGTAATTTATCTGCCTCTGTAACCAGTGTGTCTCCAGTCCTGACCTATCCTGCATATGTGCTCCTTCACTTTCAGTTTCAGGTTTTTTTTTGTATTTTGAGTTAATCCTATTCTTCAGCCCGTATATGTAGTCCTGCAAACACCCAGCCTGCCCTGCCTGTATCTGCACTACCACCCTGCTATCCAATCTTTCCTATGCCTGTATTCATTTACACTTCAAGTGGTCTTCTGGACCTCTAAAAATGCAATCAAGTCTGAGTGACAATTCAGACCATACTGACAGTTTTGATGTGTTTCTTGTTATGCTGAGCTCTTGGTGTTTGCAGCAGGATCCCTGACCCCAGTAGGTCAGTTGCCAACTATATTGAGACTATCCTAGAAGGTAGTGGTCTGGTTGTTCCCCTGCAGTGAAGTCCATATCCCTGTAAAGCTGTTAAAGGATGAATACCAGGGGAGCTTTGGAAGAGAGGCCTTAGGGTTTAGCCTAAAGGCAAACTGGTTAGCTGGTACAGAGGATCCACGCTCACTGATCCATAACAAGACCATTTACTTATTTACTTCATATTACTGAATATTTCAAATTATTATGAAAAAGTAAAAAAAAAAATAACAACAGTAATTGGCAAATGTCTAGTTTTTTTAGTCATAGATTTGTTTTTAACCCAATAAATAAATAAAATTAAATAGAGGAGTGTAAATGAGTGTTTGAAGAAAGGAAAATATAAATCAACAGAGAGAAACTAAAATGCGATATATTAAAATAAAAGGAATTTGCCCAACTGTACAACCCTTGTGTAACTGAAAATACACTGAATATCATATTCAGTGTATCATATCATATCAATAATTATTATTATTATTGCAGGTCAGACAGCTGAAACCACTGGTGATCACGTGTTATTTTCAGGCTGTGCAATTCTCCAACAGTGGCCACTGCAGGAGAGATATGGTATTGCATGGTGTCCATTTAGATGAATGAGCAACAATGGCATTTTGCTTTGGATAATACTGAACTACAGGACCTTTACTACGATATCCATAGCCTAATGGGACAATCCCTTTAAGCAGCATGGATGCAAATAAATAATCATTTTATAGATTTTTTAAATAGCAATTTGTACTATATCATTATAATTAGGTTCTTAAAATTCCCATTTAAAGTGAACATTCTGTACAAATGTACAGGTTGTTCTATATTTAATCTGATTGAAAAAGTGTATTTCTGAAGCTTGTCTCCCATGGTATTCCGGTCTTTTAATCATATCTTTTAATCCTATACTTGTAAAACTCTAATTGCTTTTTATCACTCACTTTGAATTATGGTATGTATTAAAATTGTTAATTGACTTCCAAGGCACTATTTCACACAGATCACTGATAACTTTAATAGTATGTGGCAATAGTAATACCATTGATGTAGAGAAATAAATCAAAAGCTCTGTCTCTACAGAATAATCAATATCAGCTAAGCAGTAGGCACAATAACATCACAATAAGACAATAAAGTGAGATCTGTGGGTTTACTAACTTTTAAGATATTATCTATTGTACTCCAATGGACTGATTAAATCGTCATGTACTCTGTCAAATAACTTGGTACAACAGCTTGGGGTCAATCTATCAAGTAATGCGAAGGGGATTTATTGTTCACTATGTAGCAGTATTCATTCTTATCATGCTCATAAAGCTCCATTAATCATGCCTTTGACATTTCATTAAGGTCTCTCTTGTAAACAGAGTCAAGGCAAGGATTTTTTTTAAATGGTTAAAAATGGTGAAATAAAAAAACTTATTATACTATGATAGCACATTTGTCACGGGGGGAAGGGAGGAAAGTGAGCCCTGACTGTAACCCCAACCACTGTCCCTGCCTACTTACAGTATAAGCCCTAGATGGCAGAACCGTAACTGGTCGACAGGCCCTGACCTGAGTAAGTGCAGGGGCAAGGAAAGGGGAAACAAAGGGAATAACAAACACAGACAGAACAAACACAATACAGAGTAGTCAACTAGCCAAGGGGTCATATCAGGAGGTCACGTCAATACCAGGGGAAAAGCAAAGGCGAAGTCCAAGTCCACAAGCCGAAGTCTGAATCCACTGAAATCCAATAACTGCAACAAAAACACCAGCACTGTACAGGAAAACCAATAACAGGCAACTTGTCTAGGCAGTTGCCATCTTTAAATAGCCCACACAGGATCATGTGATGTGGCCAGCATCACATGACCTGAGGCGGAGCATTGCAGCCAAAACAGTATGCAAAGTAGCCATGTGGTGTGATCAGCACCACATGGCTAAACCCAAACAGAGAATTAACTCATGAAGTGCTGGCTGACAAGACCAGCACTTCAATTCCCTATTGCTCGTCTCTAGGGGGCGGAGAGGTCCGGCGACGTCGTGCAGAGGGAGCACGACGCCGACCTCGCGTGACAGTACCCCCCCTTCACGAGGGGCCACCGGACCCTTACCAGCGGGAGCAGGCTTATCGGGATGCTGCAGATGGAAATTCCTGATGAGAGTATCAGCATGCATCCTGGTCAACGGTACCCAAGATCTGTCCTCCGGACCAAATCCCCTCCAGTGTACGAGATACTGGAAGGAATTCCGAACCTTTCTTACATCAATAATACTAGCAACCTCATGTTCCGCTTGTCCTGCCACCTGTACTGGAGGCGGAGGTTGATTCTCTGGACAAACGGGAGCAACATAATCCTTTAACAATGATTTGTGAAATACATTGTGGATGCGAAAAGATTCAGGTAGACACAGTTTAAAAGACACAGGATTAATCACCTTGGTGATCTCGTACGGACCAATGAACCGAGGCGCGAACTTATAAGAAGGTACTTTCATCTTTAGGTTTTTTGTCGAAAGCCACACTTTGTCCCCCACCCTGAAATCAACACCATTCGAGCGCTTCCTATCTGCCTTAATCTTTTGGGTCTCTTGGGCTTTTTTCAGGTTCGTTTGAACCTGCGCCCAAACTGTGCACAGTTCTTGAGCAAAAGAGTTGACCTCTGGAACAACAGATGTAGACAAGGAAAAAGAACCAAAACGCGGATGGAAACCCATATTACAAAAGAACGGCGATATCCCAGAGGATGTATTAACCCTGTTATTTATGGCAAATTCGGCGAGAGACAAATATCTAGACCATTGATGTTGGTTGTCCGCAACATAACATCTAAGAAATTGTTCAACAGATTGATTAAGGCGCTCAGTCTGACCATTAGTCTCTGGATGGAAGGCCGACGAAAAAGACAAGGAAATATCAATCTTATGACAAAAGGCCTTCCAAAACCTGGAGACAAATTGCACACCCCTATCTGATACAATGTTTTCCGGTATACCATGAATTCTTACAATGTGATCAATAAACAGAGAGGCCAAAACTTTTGCAGTAGGTAATTTACACAATGAGATGAGATGACACATTTTACTGAACCTGTCCACTACCACCCAAATCACAGTTTTACTATCAGAACACGGCAGGTCAGTGATAAAATCCATAGACAAGTGGGACCATGGTCTATCAGGAATGGGTAATGGATGTAGCTCACCCATAGGACGCGTCTTAGGATTCTTGGACCTGGCGCATGTGCTACAGGAAGTTACAAAGGCCTGAACATCCCTAGAAATAGAAGGCCACCAAAATTCCCTAGAAATTAACTCTTTAGTGGCATTAATACCTGGATGTCCACATAACACGGAGTTGTGACACTCACCCAGCAGCCGCAAACGTAAATGAGCCGGCACAAATAACTTATCTGTGGGAGTGTCAGGCGGAGCCAGATGTTGTCCCGCCGAAATTTCAGAAGTCAAATCAGCTGTGGCGGCTGCCACAATGATGTCAGCAGGCAGGATGGGTTCAGGCGGACCCTCAGGAAGTTGACAAGCATGGAAGCTTCTTGACAGGGCATCCGCCTTAATGTTCTTACTTCCGGGCCTGAAGGTAACACAAAAATCAAAACGAGTAAAAAACAAAGCCCACCTTGCCTGTCTAGGATTTAACCGCTTAGCTGATTCCAGAAACATCAGATTTTTGTGATCCGTGAGGACCATGACACGATGTAATGCCCCCTCCAAGAAATGACGCCATTCCTCAAAAGCCCATTTAATAGCTAATAATTCCCTGTTGCCGATGTCATAATTCTTTTCGGCAGGCGAGAATTTGCGTGAAAAAAAAGCGCATGGCTTGAGATTAGTTAAAGTGGAGGATCCCTGAGACAGAACAGCTCCAACGCCATCCTCAGAAGCATCAACCTCCACTATAAAAGGCTTAGTTTGGTCGGGTTGGATCAAAACAGGAGCATTAATAAAAGATCTTTTAAGAGATTCAAATGCCTCTATGGCTGCCGGGGACCAATTGGCCAGATCTGCTCCCTTACGAGTCAGATCCGTAATGGGCTTGGCCAAAACCGAGAAATTTTTAATAAATTTACGGTAAAAGTTAGCAAATCCTAGAAAGCGCTGGAGCGCCTTTAGGGAGGTAGGTCGTACCCAATCTAGGATGGCTTGTACCTTTGCTGGGTCCATTTTAAAAGAAAAAGGGGTGAGGATATAACCTAGAAAGGCCACCTCCTGGACACCAAACGTACACTTTTCCCCTTTAACAAATAATTGATTTTTGCGTAACACCTCCAGCACCTGTCTAGTGTGAGAGACATGTGATTCCCAATCAGCCGAAAAAATGAGAATATCATCAATATAGACAATCATAAACCTCCCCAAAAATGGTCTAAAAATATCATTGACAAAATTTTGAAAAACAGCCGGTGCATTACTCAACCCAAAAGGCATCACTTGGTACTCATAGTGACCCTCTGGGGTATTGAAAGCTGTCTTCCATTCATCCCCCTCCCTGATCCTAATCAAATTATAGGCCCCTTTTAAGTCCAGTTTAGAGAACCAGCAGGATCCTTGGACCTGGTTCAATAAATCTGGAATAAGGGGCAGGGGGGTACCTGTTTTTTACTGAAATTTTGTTCAGTTCCCTGTAATCAATACACGGCCTTAACCCTCCATCCTTTTTACTGACGAAGAAAAACCCCGCCCCCATTGGTGATACTGAAGGCCTGATATGACCCTTAGCCAGACTTTCAGTAAGGTACTCCTTCATGGCCTGTTATTCTGTCACGGGGGGAAGGGAGGAAAGTGAGCCCTGACTGTAACCCCAACCACTGTCCCTGCCTACTTACAGTATAAGCCCTAGATGGCAGAACCGTAACTGGTCGACAGGCCCTGACCTGAGTAAGTGCAGGGGCAAGGAAAGGGGAAACAAAGGGAATAACAAACACAGACAGAACAAACACAATACAGAGTAGTCAACTAGCCAAGGGGTCATATCAGGAGGTCACGTCAATACCAGGGGAAAAGCAAAGGCGAAGTCCAAGTCCACAAGCCGAAGTCTGAATCCACTGAAATCCAATAACTGCAACAAAAACACCAGCACTGTACAGGAAAACCAATAACAGGCAACTTGTCTAGGCAGTTGCCATCTTTAAATAGCCCACACAGGATCATGTGATGTGGCCAGCATCACATGACCTGAGGCGGAGCATTGCAGCCAAAACAGTATGCAAAGTAGCCATGTGGTGTGATCAGCACCACATGGCTAAACCCAAACAGAGAATTAACTCATGAAGTGCTGGCTGACAAGACCAGCACTTCAATTCCCTATTGCTCGTCTCTAGGGGGCGGAGAGGTCCGGCGACGTCGTGCAGAGGGAGCACGACGCCGACCTCGCGTGACAACATTATTTACAATTAAATGTAGTTTATAGTCAATTAAGATTATATATTCATCATGTACATTTTCCTGATCATAAAATACAAGCCGTTGTGTGATTTTGGTTAAATATGCATCTGCCTGTTTAATTTTCATGTGAAGTTAATCAAAACTGGTGTAAAGGAAAACTGGCTTAGTTTTACATAGCAACCAATCAGATTTCAACTTTTTTAAGAGCGCCTTTGAAAACTGAAAGGTGGAATCGGATTGGTTGCTATGGGCAACTAAGCTAGTATTCCTTTACACCAGTTTTGATAAATCTCCCGACATTGGGCTTCATTTATCAAATCTGTCTAACACTAAAACTTTTATTACTGCCTGTAGCAGCCAATTACAGCTCAGCTTTCATTTTCCCAGAACAGTTTAAGAAATGAAACATGAGTTTTGATTGGTTGTTATGGGCAAGAAATATGGTCTTAATATGTTATAGTTATGATAAATGAGGCCTAATGTTCTGTAACCCATTGTTAATGGTGTTATATCATTAAGGAAAACCCATCCCTGAGCCATATGAACATCTTTGAGGAGAATCCACCACTTTGGACCCCTCTATTAGCAATGAGGAGCCGCTAACCTGCTAATAGTGGCTCTACTTTAAGTGGTCCACATTTCCTCCATAGTGGCCAGTGCAAGTGAGATATACAGCTGCTTTTATATTTTTTTCAGGGTAGCTTATTGCCAGACATTCAGCTGCTGGACCCATGGCTGGACTCCTGAGATGTCCAGCTGCTATCCTATGGGTTCTTGCTGCCCTTTTGATCTGGCCAATTATCAAGAACAAATGTTCATATCAACACTAGAGATGACCGAATCAATTTGTTAATCTTTAAGAGTTCTACACCTGTGAGGGGCTGTCCCTTGTACAAACGAACCTCTCCCCGACACTTGATTAAAAGGGACAAACATCACACTGACCCTGACTGTCTCAGACCTGCGCTGCTGCTATGAGTAGTGGGAAAAGCACAGAGGTTTTGCTTATGCTCCTGGAACAATTACCGTACATGTACTGCTACACTTCTGGGTAGCGGCATATAAACAGATGCTGCTGTGAAAGCAGAAGCACAGCCTCTGCACTAGTGCCTCTACTTGGAGCAGAACAGGTGCAAAATTGTCAGGTCCAGGTAAGATGTCTGGGCACATATACAGATACCGTATTATGCTAACCACCTTTGCTCTAAGATATTAACTTGAAATCTGCATTGTAAAGCACTGAAGAAACTGTTGGCAACAGCAATTCAGTAAAGAAAAATTTTAGTGCTTAAAATCCAAACACTATATTAAATCTTCATAAAAATAAGAAACACAGTCTGCAGTCTACACATTTTGAACATAGGTTCTTGTTCACTACATGGAAAAGTCATAAAGAAGAACCTGTGAGATGTTTGGCTCTGTCCATCAAAATGCATGGGAGAGCTACTGTATCCACTGTAGAAGTCGTTAAGATGAACAATTTGATTTGCTCATCGCGAGTCAACACTCATTCCCGTTAACTGGCCCATGTAAAGTCACTACACAAATGAGCAAAGACTCTTTGTTATGGGACCTAACATTGTTGATTACTAGCAGCACATTGTCTTGTATAAACAGGGGATGTGCATGAAACTGAATGGGGGAAGAACCATCATTTCATTTTGCATTAAGTCTTGTGAAATGACATTTAAACTAACGTCAATCATCCATCTTCAAATGTAAGAGGGCCTTTTTTAAGCAAAGGGATTATCCAAAAAGTATAAGCCATTTAATAGGGCCTTCTCCAGATGGGCCAACTCTTGTTCTTCTGAAAGGTTCTCCAAAAAGTAAGAACAATCATTACTTCCTGTGCACAATACGTCGCCTTGGCTGCATGCTTGAGGCTGAGTAAAAATTTAGACAGTAGTGCTGCAATGCAAAAAGTCTTGGCATCAACATCTCAAGTCTAGACTGCAGCATATCTTGTTGATTTAATTATAATGCTTTCCAATTTTACAGATTTGCACTGATGTGTAAGCCATTGCCCACTGATTTTGTTTTCCTGCTGAAGTGGGTGGTCATAACTTCCCTTGTGCCTTATGGCGTTACTATGTATGTATATATATATATATATATATATATATATACATAAGGACAAAGAACGGACAGCACCTCCTACAGGTGAGAGTCAGGTGCAAGCTACCTATTGGCTAATTAAATACTAAACAGAGAATGGCAGCAGCACTAGATAAGCCATGACACATAAAATGAACATGAGGTGAATGTGTGAAAAGGTAAAAAAGCATAACTGCTATATAGTAAGTAATATGGAAGCTCTTAGCGCATATAAATGATCATAAATATGTCGGGCTCATCCACCAACGATCAAGGTGGCTTCCAATCGGATGAGTCCTACACTAACACTGACCTGCATCCTACACAAACCAGCAGGCCCATATCAGGAGAACATCATACCTGGTCAGAAGCTGCACCAGTGTGAACAGGAGTGCTAAATTCCCAGAGGAGGCCAATCCTCCTCTATATATACATAAGGACAAAGAACGGACAGCACCTCCTACAGGTGAGAGTCAGGTGCAAGCTACCTATTGGCTAATTAAATACTAAACAGAGAATGGCAGCAGCACTAGATAAGCCATGACACATAAAATGAACATGAGGTGAATGTGTGAAAAGGTAAAAAAGCATAACTGCTATATAGTAAGTAATATGGAAGCTCTTAGCGCATATAAATGATCATAAATATGTCGGGCTCATCCACCAACGATCAAGGTGGCTTCCAATCGGATGAGTCCTACACTAACACTGACCTGCATCCTACACAAACCAGCAGGCCCATATCAGGAGAACATCATACCTGGTCAGAAGCTGCACCAGTGTGAACAGGAGTGCTAAATTCCCAGAGGAGGCCAATCCTCCTCTATATATACATAAGGACAAAGAACGGACAGCACCTCCTACAGGTGAGAGTCAGGTGCAAGCTACCTATTGGCTAATTAAATACTAAACAGAGAATGGCAGCAGCACTAGATAAGCCATGACACATAAAATGAACATGAGGTGAATGTGTGAAAAGGTAAAAAAGCATAACTGCTATATAGTAAGTAATATGGAAGCTCTTAGCGCATATAAATGATCATAAATATGTCGGGCTCATCCACCAACGATCAAGGTGGCTTCCAATCGGATGAGTCCTACACTAACACTGACCTGCATCCTACACAAACCAGCAGGCCCATATCAGGAGAACATCATACCTGGTCAGAAGCTGCACCAGTGTGAACAGGAGTGCTAAATTCCCAGAGGAGGCCAATCCTCCTCTATATATACATAAGGACAAAGAACGGACAGCACCTCCTACAGGTGAGAGTCAGGTGCAAGCTACCTATTGGCTAATTAAATACTAAACAGAGAATGGCAGCAGCACTAGATAAGCCATGACACATAAAATGGACTCATCCGATTGGAAGCCACCTTGATCGTTGGTGGATGAGCCCGACATATTTATGATCATTTATATGCGCTAAGAGCTTCCATATTACTTACTATATAGCAGTTATGCTTTTTTACCTTTTCACACATTCACCTCATGTTCATTTTATGTGTCATGGCTTATCTAGTGCTGCTGCCATTCTCTGTTTAGTATTTAATTAGCCAATAGGTAGCTTGCACCTGACTCTCACCTGTAGGAGGTGCTGTCCGTTCTTTGTCCTTATGTATATATAGAGGAGGATTGGCCTCCTCTGGGAATTTAGCACTCCTGTTCACACTGGTGCAGCTTCTGACCAGGTATGATGTTCTCCTGATATGGGCCTGCTGGTTTGTGTAGGATGCAGGTCAGTGTTAGTGTAGGACTCATCCGATTGGAAGCCACCTTGATCGTTGGTGGATGAGCCCGACATATTTATGATCATTTATATGCGCTAAGAGCTTCCATATTACTTACTATATAGCAGTTATGCTTTTTTACCTTTTCACACATTCACCTCATGTTCATTTTATGTGTCATGGCTTATCTAGTGCTGCTGCCATTCTCTGTTTAGTATTTAATTAGCCAATAGGTAGCTTGCACCTGACTCTCACCTGTAGGAGGTGCTGTCCGTTCTTTGTCCTTATGTATATATAGAGGAGGATTGGCCTCCTCTGGGAATTTAGCACTCCTGTTCACACTGGTGCAGCTTCTGACCAGGTATGATGTTCTCCTGATATGGGCCTGCTGGTTTGTGTAGGATGCAGGTCAGTGTTAGTGTAGGACTCATCCGATTGGAAGCCACCTTGATCATTGGTGGATGAGCCCGACATATTTATGATCATTTATATGCGCTAAGAGCTTCCATATTACTTACTATATAGCAGTTATGCTTTTTTACCTTTTCACACATTCACCTCATGTTCATTTTATGTGTCATGGCTTATCTAGTGCTGCTGCCATTCTCTGTTTAGTATTTAATTAGCCAATAGGTAGCTTGCACCTGACTCTCACCTGTAGGAGGTGCTGTCCGTTCTTTGTCCTTATGTATATATAGAGGAGGATTGGCCTCCTCTGGGAATTTAGCACTCCTGTTCACACTGGTGCAGCTTCTGACCAGGTATGATGTTCTCCTGATATGGGCCTGCTGGTTTGTGTAGGATGCAGGTCAGTGTTAGTGTAGGACTCATCCGATTGGAAGCCACCTTGATCGTTGGTGGATGAGCCCGACATATTTATGATCATTTATATGCGCTAAGAGCTTCCATATTACTTACTATATAGCAGTTATGCTTTTTTACCTTTTCACACATTCACCTCATGTTCATTTTATGTGTCATGGCTTATCTAGTGCTGCTGCCATTCTCTGTTTAGTATATATATATATATATATATATAGTAGATACCAGAGGAATGGGGCAAGAATACATACTACCTGTGTTCTAGAACTAATGCAAGCCAGTACTCTCTCCTCTGCACTGATGAGGGGCAATCACCCCGAAACAACTGTCTACTAAGGTGCTGGATTTTTTAATATCCAAGTCAGGTCTCAAGGCCTAGTTAAAGGATCAAACACTGACTTATAGGATTTCTGCCTTACATATGGAGGCATTAGAGGTAGAGCTTGTTAGGAGCTTGTTTGCATTCTTTTCTTCACAGAAGTCTTCCCAGAATTCCAGAATGCCATAAACTGTGCACAGAAAGTAGAGGAGAATCTACTTCATAACCTTCTCTTATGCACTTAGAGGCAGCCCCACAATATGGAAGACATTACAGAGAGGTACTAATCTGTATGATTGTCGAAAAAAAGGCACTAAGGAAGTTTATATTTTACCTATATTTTACCAAGTTAGTTGCAGCAGTCTACTTATCTGTGTGTCTCACTCAGCACTTCCTCACTTCTTCCCCGTCCCCTCTCCATCAGAGATGATCCATCTAGGACCAGATTAAGGTATTTTTGCAAAGTGAAAAGAAATTAGCAGGGGGGAGTTAAACAGCTTATTAACATGGATGTTCCTGCAACAGGTAGCAGGAGGTCGGTCAGATTGGCAACACGTGGTATAATCTGACATGTTTTCCTTTTTTGTTGCTGGTATTGACCACACCCTTTTCCCTCAGGTGTTGCTGGTGTGGTAATTGTCTCTCCCCTATTTATTACTGCTTCTCCCACAGTTCCTTGTGGTTTATAGCTTCAGTGGATATTGTGGTGAGCTGGTTTTGGTTCTCAGCTGAGATCCTGGTGTTTCCATTCTTTCATTGAAGATAAGTGTCCTCTTTCCCTTTTGTGTTTTACGTAACTTTTCCCTGTTGTTTGTTATTAGGCCTTAGGGAGACTCCTGTTCATCCTTCCTTGTGAAGGAACAGGTAGACTCATTCCTGTCATTAGTTCCAGGGTCCTATAGGGTCAGTTTGGTTATTAGGTTCCTGTGTATGAACTCGCCTACATTTGAGGCCTGTTCATACTTGTAGTTAGTCAGGAATTGAGTCGGGTTTCCTTTAGGAGGTGTCCATCTTCTTTCCTTATTTTCCAGGCCTAATCTCCTTTCCCTCCTAAGCTCGGTGTGGTTTCCCCCCACACCTGAGCGTGACACTTATAACATGAGAACTAGACATTTCTCACTGATAAGACTTATTACAAAGTATTTTATGGTTGGTTATACATTGTACTATTGATTGACGCAAAGAGGTGTGAAAGGTTAGTGACCATTTATAGCATATTTACATGGGATGACACAGGAGGCAGTTATCGAGACCAAACCAATCATTATCATCAGAAGAGGTAAGAACTGCATTTATATGCAGCAAACATATGCATGAGGACTAGTGGTCGCTCCTGTGATTGCTCCTCCCCATAGAGAATCTTTGTTTCTAGGCAGCAGATCCCTGTTTACATAGTACCACCTGCTGTCCTGAAATTATGATTTTGGTGTCCAAATCAGCGATGCTTTCACCTGATGGAAAAATGCTTGCTTGATCATTGACTGATCAGGGGCAACTGTACGCAGGGCAGTCATTCTGGCACAGATGTACGTTAGAGAAGTCTCTGACTGGTTGTGAGTGGTAATCTCTGTACAAGCAATGGTAGATAGCTGAACTCACTAATATCCCATAGGTCGTGATACCAGTTGCATGTGAAGATCCAGTGAGCAGGATACAAATTGGTAATTTATTGAATTTAACATATAGAGGACATTAGAGGTCAAAACAATTGCTCTCTCCAGCTCTGTGTCTGTTGCAGAAGAAAACACCTCAGAACAGAGGAACAGAACATGATGTCACAGAAAGGGAGGAGTAACCAGAGAGCAAAGGCATATGGAAATCACATTATACATTCAGAAAACCTATAAAAAGAATGACCACAGGGTGGCAGCATTACAAAGTAAGGTAATGATATAATAACACCAAATAGGCAATTAATCATAATGGAGAAAATAAATGCTGGCACAGCACAGCAGTTATCAGGAATGAATTTTACTTGGGAGGCTCCTTAACTGTGTGTGTGGTTGCATATGATTTGCTACAAGCTCTGCCTCTGTTCTTTCTAGGAACTCATGATCACACCTCATCAGTTCTGGCTGCATCACTCTAAGACGCACCATTCTGGCATTAGCACTGTGATGCCCATTGTGGGCAGCGGCATCAATACATCTAGTGCACATGGGCTGGCGCGGAACCAGCGGCCAGAGCGCATGCCTGAGCCGGCAGTGAACTGCGCACACATGGGATCTCGGCCGGTATTGGGGATGAAACAACGGACTTACAGGGCGGGACAAGCAAGAGGCTGGGGCGGAGTAATGTGAAAAAAAGGCAGAGCAACCTGGGCACCTACACCACGAACCCCATCCATGGACACTTGTGAGCGCCATTTGCATATGGATTACAAAGCGTTTTTTTCAGCTGCTGAAAGTCACAACAAAAGAACAAAGGTACCATTGGAATCATGGGTAGTTGTGCTAAAGCGCCATGTAAGCAGTGTGTAACATCCAATGTTGGTGACAGACTCCCTTTAGCCTATTTTCCATATAAAATACATTTCACCAGACCACAGCAACCCTATTTGACAACTCTGAGGACTACAATGGACCCTCATGGGCTGGTGACGTATTATCACTATGAACAGAGCTGAACTAAAACTCACAGATAACCCAACCTTTTTACAGATATGCCCTTCGACTGAAATTCAGACCTCAAAATTAATTCAGATCCTAAAAATAATTCAGACTCTAATAGACAGCAAGTCTGATCTTCACATGCTGGAGGAGGCGAGTGGACACATGGATTGAACAATCAAAGACAACAGATACTAGATCTTGGTAGGGCAAGGATGATAGACCTGTCCTAGTACAATACATTTTGATGAAATAAGAAATAAATGGTATTTTATTGCATTGAGATTTTCTTACATTTACAAGATATTTCCTGCCAGATGAGAAAATACTGCATATATAACCATACTTAAAGAAAAGTGATAGGTCTTAGAGCCGCTTTATGTTTCCACGAGATCTATGATCATTTCCCATCTAGCTTGCAGGCTATGCTCTTACTAGACGTTTGCGGGTCATGTAGTGATTTCACCAGTTTACTTTATTGCAGTAAGTACTGAAAGGAAATTGTTCTTACAGGCACGAATGCTGAAGAAAAGTCTGTTTCTGTTGATAGTTCACATTAAAACTATGCCCTCGGCTGCCACTGTATTTCAGAGACGCTACGGCAGTCTTAGTAACGCTGAGCAGAGATCAGTGCTAATGAGAAATGTGAATTGTTTGCAGGGTTTCCACTTTAGCCATTTAAAGTCAGACACATATGGCTTGAATGTCCTCATAAGAACTGTCTGTGCTGCACGCTCAGATTCATTGCTGTGCAGTCACCCACTGCTATATATATCCACACTAAGGAATTAACTACTTCATATACACCATGCCACTACAACAAGTTTTCTCAGTATTTCCTTCCATGTTTTACCATATCCATAAAGACAATAATTATGTTCAATGCAATAATAACATTTCAGTCACATAGCATAATTGCAATGACATGAAATTCCTTTAGGCCCATTCACATTGGTCAACAGGCTACGTGTTTGATTCACTGAAATCATAGATGGACACAGCATGAATCTCAATCCTTCCTCTGCAAGGGAAGATACAGTATCTTTCAGGTTTCGCTCATGGGCTCACTGACAACTTGAATCACAAACTGCTCACCATTGTAGCTTGATACTGGAACTCTTCCTTGTACTGATCCATAATTTAAGACATCCCTTAGTACAGTTATCAAAGATCGGTTATCAAAGAACCTCCACCATGTGGTGTCCAATTAAAAACGATGATGATTCCTCACTTAAGAGGGAAATGTGGGCCCTTAAATGCCCCCAATATGCCCAGAAGATATATAAAATGACTACTTTTGCAGAAAGGAGGACAGGGTCTTAGCCTGATTTTTCTTCTCCACGGCCAAAACTTCAGTTCACTGTCATAGCCTTTTATCTAAATACCTTATTCAAAGCAGGTTGGGTTGTTGCCAGACTTGGCATTCACCATCATGGGTATATATGCCACCAGCCCTTCACCCTAAATGATGCCACTGCATCTGAGGCATCTTACCCAACTAACCAATACCCTGCTCTGTAATGATGCAAAGCAAGAACCCCGAATCAGCTGTCTACTGGCTGGTATGAGTATACTTTTCCTATGGAACATTGTGTGAAAAATGCGTTATTATACAATGCTGTGTCTCTTTGATGAGAAACAGTACCTCCTCAACCCATAAGCTTAAGAGTCATGTATAAATGTCAGTTGACAGTGTGTATTTCATAAAGGTGTTAAAATTTATTATTTTTAGAAAATCCTTCATCACATTGGACTGTTTATACAGAGAGTTTAATAGTGGAAGATATTAACATATGTGTACCATAAGATAAAAGTTTGTGATGTGCTAAATTAATGACATGATTTGCATAACCCGGATATATTTTGTGCATCTATCTTCCTTTCTCTCCGTATATTTCTAGTGTTGCCCCAACAACACTCATGGAAAGATCTTTCGTTGTAATGATGTATACTTTATATGGCATTTTCAGGTCACAGGAACTTCATTTCCATTTTCTTCAGTTAAAATGACTTTTTCTTCTCTTGCAGACTTGGATGAAAGTTTCTTGCTTTATAAAAATGCAAATGAGACATACATTTTAAGATATCACTTAGTATAAGAATCAGATATCCCTATGTGGATAGTAAAACCTTGCACAGTTATAGATCAGCAGTATAAATGTTTTATGCTTTAGAGCGATTATTGTTATGGCTGTACAATTTGCTTACTGCAAATCTGGATGTATCCATCACTGCAAGAGTAAGAAAAGAAATAAAAAGTGTGCTATGAGTACTCGGGGGGCTAAATGCGGTGGGACGTGTGCCAGACTTTCATCAAGGGTAATAGAAAAGGCCTTGAATAACCATGTAAGTTCTTCAGTCCACCACTTTCCATTTCCACAGCACTTCCATATAAAGTTTTAAAACCTTTGGAGATTTTCAATACCGTTAGGGTATGACCAAATGGCAGGGTATGACCAAATGGCAGGGCTAACAAATGAGAACACACTGTTTAGTGGGTCTGTATTGTTAATGGCCGTGCGGCACCTTCAATTAGAGGCAGCTGCGTCCTATACAACCGTAGCGGTACTGCACGTTGCAACCACCCTGTGATTGGACCCTTAAGAGAATAACAATATCCTGGATTACAATTCTGCTTTTCATAGATTGCCTATCCATTTTGAAATGAGTGGCCCTACAAATATTCAGCAAATAATCAGCGGGTTTTAACCCCTTAGTGACCAGCCTGTTTTGGGCCTTACTGACCAAGCGTTTTTATTCCTTTTTTCATCATCGCCTTCCTAGAGCTAGAACTTTCTTATTTTTCTGTCAATGTAGCTGTATGAGGGCTTGTTTTTCACAGGACAAGTTGTAGATTTTAATGAGGTCATTTTGGGGTACACATGGCTTTCTTATTAACTGTTATTAACTCTTTCTGGGAGGGAGATGGGAAAAACAGAAATACTGCCACTGAGTTTTTGTGTTATGAATTTTACAGCGTTCATTTTTCAGTATAAATAACATAATATTGTTATTCTCTGGGTCAGTATGATTACAGTGATACCAAATGCATATAGTTGTTTTTTTTTTTACATTTTACTACTTTGCGCAATAAAACCCCTTTTTTTAAAAGGAAGACATTTTTTTGCGTCACCGCTTCCCAAGATCCATAACTTTTAAATTTTTCTTTCTATGGAGTTGTGTAGGGACTTGATTTTTGGGGGACGACTTTTAGTTTTCATTGGCATCATTTTGGAGTAAATTACACTTTTTGATCGCTTCTTATTAAGCTTTTTGATGGCAACTTTTTTTCTTAATTTTTCATGGCATTCACCTTCTGGGATAACTTACATGATATTTATGTAGTGTGGGTCGTCACGGATGTGGCAATACCAAACATATGGGGAGATTTTATTTTTGCAATCTCTATAGTGCATTGCATTTTAATGTCAGTGCCAGAGAGGCGCGGCCTGATGGAAAACACTCAAGCCTGGCTTGTAGCCTATACCAGACCCCAGCCAGCCTTTACACACATCGACACCTGACGATCACATTTGCGGTGTCCTGATGGGAGACAGAGGGAGTCCACTCCTTCTGTCACCGCTTACATATGACAGGTGCCATTGCCCGCTGCATGTAAAGGGTTAAACAGCCCAGATCGGCACTCCTGTTAGAGCAGGAGCATGGCTCTCATGCGAGAGCTGAGCCCCTGCTCTCCGCTGCATTGGGCACTCGTGCAGCACTTAGACTAGGTTGCCATGAAAAGGAGGTGGCCCTGCCTAAGGCTCCTTAGTAACCACCGTAAGAAGGCATATGGGTGGTCATTAAAGGGTCAAAGGGGTTCTTTTTGGCTCTCCCCTATCGGAAATGTGGAGGAAAGCATACTTATACATATGAAATGATTCAGTAATACTGTAGGGCTTGTATATTGTTTTTACAATACTGAGACTGAGGCCGCATTCTAAGCTTCACCTTTGTGTGATTGGTTAGCTACATTTTCCATCTTTTGTGCAACAATTTTTATATAGTTTATATAAAGCCCGCTTATTAGACATTCAGGAATTTTCTCTGTGCAGGAAACTTATTTTGTTACATTGTAGCAGTCACCAGAAGCCTTTGTGATTTAGTAACAAAAGGAATGGGTTGAAAAAAAACATATATAGTTCTTTTTACTGGCAGGTTGATCTATTTGATTTGCTTGGATCTCTCACATTGTTCATATAGGTTTGTTTGTAGATATTTTTCGGGCTTGGTGATTCCATTATCATGCAATAATATATCATTTAAATGAAACTTTATATTTAGGGCTCTTCCCCTAGCAGAGACTTTCATTAGAATAAGCCTCATTTATCACTCTTTCTGCTGAGTTCTTTGAGCACTGCTTGTTTGTTTTGTTTGCATTTTGATTAGCTTTTTATGTAATTAGAATTGTATTCACAATCTTCTCATTTCAGAACAGTAATAAGGGCTGGGTCCTTGATCAATACCCAAGACATGTCCAGAAGATTTCTGACTTGACCAAATCATTTGTAAAGATTTTAGCCCAATCAATATGGGCCATTCATCTACTGCTTATGACAGACATGATATCCATTATCCAGAACGCTTTGGTTTTCTGAATTATGGATTTATTTCTCTAAGAGGCCATAAATGAGGTACAATTCATATACAACAGTACGTTGAATTCATTCTTGTCTTTTAAGGGGCCGTTCAGACGGCAGTAGTATTGCGGGTCTGCAAAAATGCGGATCCGCAATACTACTGGCGCCGCCTGGCACGTGTTCCGCAATTTGTGGAATGCACGGCTAAGCGCCCTGCTCAAAATGCCTATTCTTGCCCGCTCTTGCGGACAAGAATAGGACATGTTCTATTTTTTTGTGCGGAGCTGCGGCACGGAGCCGGCTCCATGCCGCAGCTACCCGCTCCCGTTGAAGTGAATGGGGCACATCTATTCCGCAATATTGCAGAATAGATGCGGACCCATTCACACGGCCATGTGAATGGGCCCTAACTTGCACTGTCTTTAACATTTGACATCCTTGTAAAAACTGATTCATTTTAGCTATTTTTAGAATATTTTGTGGGCATATGCACAAAACAGCCAAGTAACTTTTTTTTCTGCCCATGTAGCAATATGAGAGCTTTTTTGTGGGACTGGTTATTTTTTGTAATGGTGCATACTCTATACCATATGGCACTTACTCTATAATGATATCGTGATCTTACGAAAGCTACTTATTCTCGTGAGATCATGCTGCATACTACTTTCTGCTAGCACAACATCTCACTCTGACCGAAGTGTCCTCTCATCGGCACTGGCTCTGGGCCCCTCTTGGCAGCACCATCTCATTTTGGTCAGAGTGATACGCTGTCCTGGCAGGAGATAGTATGGAGCATAGTCTCACGAGAATAAGTAGGTCTCACAAGATCACGCTGTATCTGGAGGGTGTGTGTGATAGAGATCATCACAGCAGGGAGAAACCTCCCCTTGCAAAGAAGAAAAGTGGCTAGTTACTTCAGATTGACATGTGTAGTGGTGGAACTTTAGGGGTTCATAACTGAAGAATGGGGGGGGGCACAGGGACATAAAATATGCCATTCTCAGGGAAGCATGGCTAGTTATATTATATAAGCATCACAGTTCTTTTTTCTTTTTGCTTTGGTGATGGGACTTCTTTAAAACCTTATAAATTGAACAGTGCAATTGGTTTGTTTGGCTACCATCCATTTACTAATATATGTCACTTTGACATTACTAATGCTGACTAGACATAAAAATTTGTGAAATGGGTTGGATATAGTCCTAGATGAACCCAAAGTGTCATACATGATGTTTCAAGGCTACTGGAGTACTTTTGATTTGAGTCGCCTCCATTTAGACCCAGAACAAAACTCATGGCCATTTCATTTGAACTTGCTGGTCTCTAGTTCTGGCACCTACTTCCTTCACCAGAGATATACTGATTGGCAGGGTTGCGAGTTAAAAAATAGTTTGGATAATGTCTGTGCTTCTTTATACAATCATAACTGTGAAGGAACTGGTGTTTTTTATGAGCTTCCCTAAAGTCTTTTTCAGACATATATTTTATTCCGTTTCAGCTGCACAGCTAGATGCATTTCTCTCATAAGCAGGGGGTGTCTTCTTTCTTCCTCTACTGACTGCAGTGACTTCTTTTTCCTTACTTAACACTATGTTTATTTTTTTTCTAGGGAGCTCAAAGGGATGATAAGGAGGGACAAATCACACTCAAAGAAAAGCAGGAGGCTCCAGTGATGTTTAGAAGCAATTCTTTTATCAGGCTCAGGAACTTAGCCAACTCAGATACTCCCCTACTTCCTCTCAGCCATCTTCTGAGTCTCTTTTATTAGTGAAGGATTTGCCTTACAACAGGCAGTAGATTGCAACTTAAGTAGAAGTGAGACCCCTAGTGGCCATGACTTTAGAGCTTTTTTGAGGTGGATACAGGCAGATTTTTAAATGAAGTGATTTAGAAATTTATTAGTTACACCATTCTCTAGTAAATGAAATTATGTGAAAGTACTGTGACTCTTTAAGGCAACAAGTGCAGCTACATAAGGTTTGGGGTTAACAAGTCAGATCCCTGAATAAAAATGAACTTAAGATATTTTGAAGTCTAATAAAAAGTTAAAAATAATAACTCACCCCTAAAATATATTTTATTTTGCAGACCAAAACCATATCTACACTGTTTTCATTTTATTTGCAACAAAGTAAACATGATCTGGCCTTACTTGATTGGGTTTATTAGTCAAGATCAATCAGCATCTGAAAATATTGTATTTGACACAAAGCCATGCAACAAGAATATAAAAAGAAACCTAATGATACAGTTTATTTACCATGTCAGCATAAATGCATGTTAGGCCATTGTTTTCACAGTAATGACACTTCAGTTCCAGTGTGACACATTGTAAGTATTGATTCAGTGTTGGCACTGAATTAAACACAAGTTCATGGCATTAATTCTGAACATGTATGAGCATAATTACAAACCTTAGCCCAAATAACCATCACAGGATACTTTCAAAAACATTGCATGGTAGCTCATGATTAGGGATGACTGAACCCAAACTGCAAAGTTTGGGTTCATACCGAACTTTGCGAGTTCGGGTACTCGGACCTGAACCTGGACTTTTTCACTGAAGTCCGGATTTGGGTTCGGTGTTCGGGAGATTTTAATATTTATTTGTTATAACAGAAAATAATAAAGTGAAGTTCGGGTCCCCATTGACTTCAATGGGGTTTGGGGTGAAGTTTGGGTCAAGTTCGGGTTCTGAACCAGAACTTTGAGCTGAAGTTCAGCCAAACCTGGCGAACTCGAACTTCCATGGGTTCACTCATCCATACTAATGATAGATTACCAGTGATTTCATAAAGATGTCACTTAATCTTTGGCATGTGCAGTGCAGTAGGATACAATCTGTGTTTCCCTAAATTCCCAAGATTTGTCACTCCTGTTCTGACACACCACAGATTCCTGATAGTCTATATTTCCTAGATCCTCTTAATATACAGGAAATGTCTGTGAAGTTCAGCAGATGTGGATCCACTGTGTCACGAGAATGTCTTCCTCGGAGGGCGTTGTCTAAGTGTACCTCCTCTTCTTCACAGTACCCCTGATGGTGGGGATAGACTTTCCCGGGGAGGTACACCAGGTCACTACCTCTCGAGGTGAGACAGTACTCGTGACAGCCGGCCCAGACGGACCAGCTACTAAGGTGCAAGACACCAGAGAGACTGATACGCAGGACCAACACACACCAGAGATAGAGACGCTGAGTAGAAAACTTCGGGCGGGAACATACTGTGAGCACACAGGGGCAGGTCAGCCAGGTACCAGGAACAGGAGACAGGTGCTGGATAAGTAGTATGCACACTACAGCAGGGCTAAGGCAAAGTTCACACTTGTGCGGATCTGGGAAACCGCAGGAACTGGAAACACGGACAGGAAACTGCAGGAAGATATACAGGAACCTTTGCAAGTCAGGGATGACTTATAGACGCTCAGGCAAGGAGTGAATGTCCAAGAAGGCTTATATAGTTTTAGACAGAAGGAAGGGGGAGGAACCAATTAAGGAGCTAGCCTAATAAAATGCAGCACCTGGAGACCAGTGCAACAGAAGCAGACAAAGAGGACAGGACTCCATGCCACATCAAGCGGCCAAACCTCACGGCAGCAAAGAGCGAGGATGCTGGCCACAACGGTAAGTACGTGTGTGCCACCCGGGACCCCCGGATGGCGTTACAATGTCCACTTAGTCAATCACTGGTTGAGGCGGGGGATCACCGCAGACAGTGTATGGTTAAGTGGTCATAAGTAGTAAAGATGAGTTGGGACCTTGAAAGCATCTGAATGAGGGTAGCGTAGGAGCAATAAGGTGAGTTTGATTTTTTTTGTTTCTTTTAATGCAATTTTGACCCTTTAAAAAAAATTTTCAACACTTTGGCAATCCCTTTAAGGCAAATGGGAATAGATCCTAGTGCAGAGAAAATTAATTTCATGATTCTTTCTTGTAGCTACAGTATATCCATCAGCTAGTTTGCTGTCTTAGACTGCATATTGGGAGTCATGCATTTCAGAGGTGGGACAACCATCTATCAGACACTTACAGCATCACAAGTCGGACAAAACACTACAAACCTCTTCATCCCCTCACTGCCCATACACTCTAACATTCACCCAGTTTTTGTTATTGCCTGAAGTGGTCACACTCTATTCGAGCGTAAGCATCTGGGGGAAGATTGAACACGAGTAGTGATTGAAGTCGTCCCTGAGAGCAAAAAAGCCAAGTAGACACTAGAATCTACTGTTTACAACCCCAGTGTGTGAGGGAATGATGAGGGTGTAGTTTTGCAACAGCTGGAGACACATAAACCTACGTCAGTCTTTTACTGACCACTAGTCTTTGTTTCTGTGTTGATGCTATATGACATATCAATCTAGATACCAGCATTTATCTCTTGTTAGTCTCTTGGACAAATTCACAGACTCAAAAGTGGAGGTTTATCCTATTTATACCCAATAGTCTGGGTGAGAATAGGTGTGTGATCAAGGAAAGTTAGAAAGGCGTTCCATGTTTGAGGGCCTGACACAGAATATACTTGTGTTTCTAGGAAGTGGTTGATCAAGGGCACTTAAAGGCCAATTCTAACTGTCAGGACAACAGAATAATTGTCTCATTTGGTAGACAATGTCAAAATCTAAGAATGTCCATGACAGCTGGGTCATCTCTGGTTTCCTGGCAGGCTGTTTGGTTAGTCATATAATGACTTGACAGATTGCTGATAGGGATCATGAAAGTCTTCTTACAATATGTCTCATAATGATCTACTGTGAGACATTTTTATAGTAATGGGAGCATTTTGTCCCACTTTGATGATATATACTTTGATTAATACAGCCTATTTAATTCATATTTTAAAGCTATAAAATTACTAGATCTATACATTACTTTCAGGGACATGGCTATAATTCATAGTGCCCCACAGCAAAATAAAATGGGGCCCTCAAAACGTGGTGTAAGAAAATGAAAACAGCAGCATAAGTAGC
>ONZH01001207.1:0-102242 GCA_900303285.1 Rhinella marina | reverse complement strand
TTGAATCTGTCCCATCATGAGAAAGTCCCCCCAAGGACTCCCCACTGTAACTTGCTTCCCATCCAACTACCTCACCCCCGACACCTGTGTCTCGTCATTGTCCACGACCTCCTCAGACAACACTGGTAAATCCCACTGTCAGCACACGGAAACAGCAAAAGGTCTTGCGAATTGGGGCAGAGAATGTTGTGGGCTAGCACATCAGAGAAGGGGTGACTATGGGGTTCCAGGGAGTACGTGACCACATGCAATCTCCATCTAAAAAGTCATGCCACACTTGATCAATCTCATAATTTACGACTGTACCGGTTGATGCTAAATTTTTATGTTGGGGTCCTGTGTCGTCATTCTAACTCCATCCGGCTGTTGTCACCACCACACACGCTATCCCAGGGGGCACTCCTCTGGCTCTTCCAGCGAAACCTCCTTCCCCCAGCCTGCCCCCCCCCCCCCCACCTACAGGCCCTCTCTCCAAACAATTTACGTCTTTGTCCTATCTTTCTCTCTCTCCAAACCATTTTTCCGGATAGCTGCCATATACGGTTTTAAACTGAGTAGTATACATACCACAG
The DNA here is from genome assembly GCA_900303285.1 of Rhinella marina. Classification (NCBI taxonomy): domain Eukaryota; kingdom Metazoa; phylum Chordata; class Amphibia; order Anura; family Bufonidae; genus Rhinella; species Rhinella marina. Next base: position 101,670 of record ONZH01001207.1, on the reverse strand, counting down.
TTGATCAATCTCATAATTTACGACTGTACCGGTTGATGCTAAATTTTTAAGTTGGGGTCCTGCGTCGTCATTCTAAATCCATCCGGCTGTTGTCACCACCACACACGCTAGCCCAGGGGGCACTCCTCTGGCTCTTCCAGCGAAACCTCCTTGCCCCAGCCCCCCACCTACAGGCCACTCTACAAACAATTTAGCCGGATAGGGGACGTATCAGAAGTTGTACTGATGTTTGTTTTTGTTCTTCTTTTGTTCTTCTTTTATCTGCCTCATGACCTGTGATAGGCAGAGCATGGACACTCCCCTGGCCAGAGCAAGCTCTTTTTCCGTTTTCCGTGTTCGAAAAATCCCAAGATAGGGGATGTATACGGTATTAAACTGAGAAGAATCGATACCATACGGGTTAAAGCAACAGTTTTTCCAAATCCATTCCGGCTGTTGTCACCACCACACACGCTAGCCCAGGGGGCACTCCTCTGGCTCTTCCAGCTCAACCTCCTTCCCCCCAGCCTGCCCCCCACCTACAGGCCCTCTCTACAAACAATTTACCCGGATAGGGGACGTATTAGATATTGTACTGATTCTGAATTGCCTCCTGCGATAGATGGGAATCGAACCCAGATCAACTGCTTGGGAAGTAGCTATGCTCACCACTATACCACCAGCAGGCACAGCAACTGATAAGATCAGATACTAAACTTGATTTCAGCTGCAGTGCCAGCATGAGCAGTGGTGTCACCTGCAGGCAGTGATGGACCTTCGTTGCACCTAGTTGGGTGCTTCCCTAACATGTGATGGGTATTTGCCTCGCCTTTCTTGGTCTGGGTGAGCACAATTGCGGGTAACCACCAGGCTGTTGCCTGAGAATTTGGGGTAATGGTGGGATTAGGCAGCCTCAGAGGCATCCATGCATGCTGCCCCTGCTGTTTCCTGTCCATTTCCGTGGTGTTTCCATCATTTTCTGAGGTTTCCAGGTTTTCACCCAGCCTTCCCTAGGCAGAGCCTTGGTCCCCCGCAAAAATGCTCGAGTCTCCCATTGACTTCAATGGGGTTCGTTATTCGAAACGAGCACCCGAGCATCGGGAAAAGTTCCACTCGAATAACGAGCACCCGAGCATTTTAGTGCTCTCTCATCTCTAGTAGTTACTTCTTCCCTGGAGAGGCGTGCTTGGGATCTGTAAGAAGGCAGGCTGAGCACTGGAGGGGGGCATTACTGGGCTCCCTAGATCGATATTAACGCCCCTCTGGGCACCTTAATGAAAAATTTGCATAACACAAAAAGTGGAATAAAAAGATAACAAAAGCATGAAACAAAGAATGAAGACTACAACAGGACACAAGGTATTTTATTAGACATGGCAAAACTTATACTTTAATATAGTAAAATCATGTGATAGATTTCCTGCAACTTCCTCCTGATTCCAATTAGGCAATCAGAATAACTCCTTAAAGAGTCGTTCATCCAGGGAGTTATTCTGATTACCTGATTGGAGTCAGGAAGGATTTTTGGCTTCTACCTCATAGGGCTTTTTTGCCTTCCTCTGGATCAACTTTGCAGGGTAACAGGTTGAACCAGATGGACGTATTGTCAGGGTCAGCAGATGAGCAGGTTGCTGTGCGGCTGCTGTTACCTTTCAGACGCTCCAATCTACATTCTGGCACTTACCAGTCGTTGCTAGGGACGAGGCAGGTTGCTTTTGTCTCACGTCCTTATTTACTTGCCTTGTACTCTGAGCACTCACAGGGTTAAGTCTGCTATGTTGTTTGCTCTGGTTCTCCTCGGGTGTGGTCCTTGATTGACAGGCTTCCAACCCCTATCAGGCACTGGGGGTGGGAGCCCTCTCTGTATAAAGCTTCCTGGGTTACTGCCTCTCATTGCCAGTTCTACTTGGTCTTTCTGCCAGCACCAGTGTATCTCCAGTGTCTGCTACCTGATCATCCGACCCTGCATTTGTGTACTGACTTCGCCTCCGGTTCCGATTCTGTACTTCGTTGCCTCTCCAGTGTTCCTGACCTCGGCTTGTATTTACTACGCTCTGTATTCGCTTATATATATATTGTTTACCTCTTGTGCTTGACCTTGGACTGTCTGACTTAGCTTGGGGTGTTAGCCTTGTCTTGCCATCCCAGTTTCCCTAGCAGCTTAGGGATTGTCGTCCAGTTGTCCCCCTTGGACCTTAGCCTTGGGTGTGGCAAGTAGGCAGGGACAGGGGTTGCGGGTGAGATAGGGTTCTCCATTCTCCCTGACCCCCAGACCTCCCTGACAGAAGAACTGGCCAATAAGAAGACTCCACCTGTTATCCGCCCCGCTACTCTCCTAGCTCCCATGGATCCAGTAGCGGCTCTGGCAGCCCAGGTGCGGTCCTTGGCCGAGGTAGTCTCGGCCCTCTCCGATCGGGTTTGCAAGCAGGATCAGGTCCTGGCCTCTGCTCTGGTTCCACCCCCTGATCCACCATCTCCAGCCCCAGTATTAGTCCGCTCTGAGCCTCGAGTGACTATGCCCGATCTATTTTCAGGGGATAGGGGGCAGTTCTTCTCTTTTCGAGAAGGCTGCAAACTATATTTTGAATTATGTCCTCTTACTTCTGGATCTGAATTTCAAAAAGTAGGTCTTGTCATCTCCAGACTCCGAGGTGAACCCCAGAGATGGGCCTTCTCCTTATCTCCTGGCGCCCCTGAGAGACAGTCAGTGGATCTATTTTTTACTGCCCTGGGATTAATCTATGATGAGCCGGATAGAACGACTCAGGCAGTATCTCAATTGCTGTCTCTCAAACAGGGACGATTGCCAGCTGAAGACTACTGTTCCCGTTTCAGACAGCACTGTACGGACTCTCAGTGGAATGATCCGGCCCTAAAAGATCATTTCCTTGCGGGTCTGTCTGACCCCTTAAAAGACCTACTCATAGGTCAGCCCGAACCTCAATCTCTTGAGCAGGCCATGGCTCTTGCGGTCCGGGCTGACCGGCGTCTACGGGCGCGTCATTCTGATAAGTCCTCTAGGTCCCTTCGGTTAACACCGACGTCCCCCTCTTCCTCTGTTCAGGCACTTCCGGTTGATTTCTCTACAGAGGAACATATGGAGCTTGGAGTCATGACTCCGGAGCAACGCAGAGAATATCGTTTCAGGAATCACCTGTGTTTTTACTGCGGAGACAAGAGCCACCAACTTGCCCACTGCCCCAAGAAGGCACGTTCGGGAAACGCCCGCTCCTAGGAAACTTACGGGAGGGTTCCCTAGGAGCACAGGTTCTCCCAATATCCAATAAAAAGTTACTCCTGCCCTTTGAACTACAACTAGGCTCCTGGGCCTATAAGGGTCAGGCATTTGTTGATTCTGGGGCAGCGGCAAATTTTATTAATGCCTCTGTGATTTCTAATCTTCCTAAACCGTTGGTCTCTGTGTTTCCCAGCATCTACGTTTCTAGTGTTGACTCTACCCCCCTATTGGCTGGGGTAGTCAAGTACAAGACTCCACAATTTAAGTTATTGGTCGGTTCTCTTCACACTGAAGAGATTTGTTTTTTGGTCATGAATGATCTTTCTGTAGATCTAATTTTGGGTCTGCCCTGGTTGGAACTGCATAATCCAGTGATTGACTGGTGCACGGCTGACCTAATTAAATGGGGTCCTCACTGCACCAGTCATCTGGCCTCCATTTGTACACACTCTTCCTTATCAATTAATCCGACCTTACCTGAGTTCTTTCTGATTATGCTGATGTCTTTTCCAAATCCTTGGCTGAGACCCTTCCTCCACATCGGGAGGGGGACTGCAAGATTGATCTTATACCTGGAGCTAAACTCCCAAAGGGTAGAATTTTCAATCTCACTCTTCCTGAAAGAGAGTCTCTGAAAGAATACATACAGAGCAGCCTAGCCATAGGTCACATCCGCCCTTCTGAATCTCCTGTTGGGGCGGGGTTTTTTTTTGTGGAAAAGAAGGACGGGGGACTCCGTCCCTGTATTGACTACAGGAATTTAAATCAGATCACAGTAAAAAATCAGTATCCCTTGCCTTTAATACCTGACCTCCTGAACCAGACTACTGGGTCCGCCTGGTATACTAAGTTAGATCTCCGTGGGGCATACAACCTCATTAGAATCAGACAAGGAGACGAATGGAAAACTGCATTTAACACTCCGCTGGGGCATTTTGAGTACCTAGTTATGCCTTTTGGTCTCTGTAATGCCCCAGCGGTTTTCCAGGGGTTTATGAATAATATTTTTCAGGACATTTTGGGACTTTTTGTCATTGTTTACCTTGATGATATTCTGATATTCTCCCCTGATTGGGACTCTCATGTAGGTCATGTACGTACAGTTTTGCAAAGACTTAGAGATAATAAATTGTTCGCTAAACTTGAGAAATGTCTTTTTGCAGTCCAGAAGGTTTCCTTCCTGGGTTATGTGTTGACTCCTCTGGACATCCAGATGGACCCTGCTAAGGTTTCTGCCATTACTGAGTGGGTCCGCCCCACTAGTCTCAAGTCACTTCAGCGCTTCCTGGGATTCGCTAATTACTATCGTAAGTTTATTCATAATTTTTCTGTGATAGCGAAGCCCCTTACTGATCTTACCAAAAAGGGAGCTGATGTTGTGACTTGGGATCCCTCGGCGGAAGAAGCTTTTAAAATTTTGAAATCTGCCTTCATAAAGACTCCAGTGTTAATTCAGCCTAATCTTCTTAAACCGTTCATTGTGGAGGTGGATGCTTCTGAGCACGGGGTAGGGGCAGTCCTATCTCAGGGTTCTTCCACCTTTACAAATTTGAGACCGTGTGCCTTCTTTTCAAAGAAGTTCAGCGCTGCTGAAAGAAATTACGACATTGGCAACAGGGAGTTATTAGCCATTAAATTAGCACTCGAGGAATGGAGACATTTCCTGGAGGGGGCAAAATTTCAGTTTTCTGTACTAACAGATCACAAAAATTTGGTATATTTAGCTAATGCTAAGCGTTTAAATGCCCGTCAGGCCAGAATGGCCTTATTCTTTTCCCGTTTTAATTTTGTTGTTACATATCGTCCAGGTTCCAAGAATGTTAAGGCGGACGCGCTCTCCCGCAGTTTTGGGGTAGCCGACTTCTTGGAATCTGAGCCAGAAAATATTTTGTCCCCTGGTATAGTACTTGCTGCGGTCTCTTCCAACCTGGTATCTCAAATCCGTGCCAGTCAGCCTTCGGCACCCAAAGACCTTCCGGAAGGCAAATTATTCGTACCATTACATCTACGCCTTAAAGTGTTGGAAGAGGCCCACAGTACATCCCTGGCCGGTCATCCCGGCATCAGAGGCACTAAAGAGTTATTGTCTCGAAATTATTGGTGGCCCCGATGGGCTAAAGATGTGTCTTCATTTGTGTCTGCCTGTCATGTCTGTGCCCGGGGGAAATGCCCTAGAGTACTACCTGAGGGTCCATTATGTCCCCTACCTATACCCAGCAAACCATGGACTCATGTTTCCATGGATTTTATAACCGACCTGCCAGTTTCCATGGGTAACACGGTAGTATGGGTAGTCGTGGACAGGTTCTCTAAAATGGCTCATTTCGTTCCTCTGAAAAAATTACCTAATGCCAAGACTCTGTCCACTCTCTTCATTGATCACATAGTCCGTCTTCATGGGATTCCTGAAAATATTGTATCTGATCGTGGGGCTCAGTTTATTGCTAGATTCTGGCGAGAGTTCTGTGCTAGGTTACAGGTCTCATTGTCGTTTTCTTCTGGTTTCCACCCTGAGACTAATGGTCAGACAGAAAGGTTAAATCAAGAGTTGGTTCAATATCTCCGTCTGTTTGTCTCAGATCAGCAACATCTGTGGTCTGAATTTTTATCTCTGGCTGAATTCTCGATTAACAACCATGTTAATTCCTCTATTAAATGTTCACCTTTTTTCTGTAATTTTGGGTTTAATCCTCGTTTTTGCCTCTCTGTCTCTGGTTCCTCTGTTAATCCACAGGTTAATTCTACTCACCAGTCACTGTGCACAGTGTGGGACGGGATTCAAAAGAATCTCCAAGTTTCCCAGAATTCCATGGTCCGTACTGCTAATCGCAGGAAAATTCTGTCTCCTCCCTATGTACCAGGTGATAAGGTTTGGTTGTCTACAAGGAATCTGAGATTGAAGGTGCCTTCCATGAAACTAGCACCACGTTTTATTGGGCCTTTTAAGATAACTCATGTAATTAATCCTGTATCGTATAGGCTGTCGTTACCCGATTCCTTAAAGGTTCACAATGTGTTTCATAAAAATTTGTTGAAAAGGTTTACTACTGCAGTTATTCCATCTAAGGACCCTCCCTCGCCTTGTGTGGTACAAGGGGAAGTGGAATATGAAGTTAACAAGATTCTTGATTCTAGGCGAGTGAGGGGGTCATTGCAATATTTGGTGGATTGGAAGGGTTTCGGGCCAGAGGAGAGAACATGGGTGCCGGCCCATCGGGTGCATGCTCCTCGCCTGGTCAACCGATTTCATAGGTCTTTTCCATCCAGACCGGCTCCTAGTTTTAAGGGTCCAGTGGCCCCTCTTGGAAGGAGGGGTACTGTCAGGGTCAGCAGATGAGCAGGTTGCTGTGCGGCTGCTGTTACCTTTCAGACGCTCCAATCTACATTCTGGCACTTACCAGTCGTTGCTAGGGACGAGGCAGGTTGCTTTTGTCTCACGTCCTTATTTACTTGCCTTGTACTCTGAGCACTCACAGGGTTAAGTCTGCTATGTTGTTTGCTCTGGTTCTCCTCGGGTGTGGTCCTTGATTGACAGGCTTCCAACCCCTATCAGGCACTGGGGGTGGGAGCCCTCTCTGTATAAAGCTTCCTGGGTTACTGCCTCTCATTGCCAGTTCTACTTGGTCTTTCTGCCAGCACCAGTGTATCTCCAGTGTCTGCTACCTGATCATCCGACCCTGCATTTGTGTACTGACTTCGCCTCCGGTTCCGATTCTGTACTTCGTTGCCTCTCCAGTGTTCCTGACCTCGGCTTGTATTTACTACGCTCTGTATTCGCTTATATATATATTGTTTACCTCTTGTGCTTGACCTTGGACTGTCTGACTTAGCTTGGGGTGTTAGCCTTGTCTTGCCATCCCAGTTTCCCTAGCAGCTTAGGGATTGTCGTCCAGTTGTCCCCCTTGGACCTTAGCCTTGGGTGTGGCAAGTAGGCAGGGACAGGGGTTGCGGGTGAGATAGGGTTCTCCATTCTCCCTGACCCCCAGACCTCCCTGACACGTATGTCTTTTTTCAGCCTTACAAATTATGTTACCATGTATAAATGCTATATGACTTTCCTCCAAAGGCAGTTGTCAGGCATAAGAAGGATTGGGCTATTAGATTTTAACATGTCTGATCATTTTGTGCTTAGTGGAGATAAGCCCCCACCAGAGGTACCTGGTAGTGGCCTGCTCCCCTCTCCCCATTCAGAAAATGTGCACACTGTGTCAAGCATAAATGTGTATGAGTGCGTTGATAAGAATACCTACCAGTGAAAAAGCATTCAATCAATGGCTATCTAGAGGGCATAGCCAGCTGTAGACCACTGCCTTTCACTATATCCCATTCAGGTTGTCAGGGCGGTGGTTTTCTTTAAAATCATTGGAATTACTGAGAGTGTTCCACAAAAATTTCCGCCTCCAAGATCACTATTTTATCTCACAAATCTCTGCTCCATATAGTCTACATTAAGTATTAAATGGGGTTTTCAGGAAATTTATATTGGTGGCCTAACCTCAGGATAGGCCATCAACTTCTGATCAGATGATCATCGGGATGTGGGGTGTCAGATTTCTGCTGATCTGATATTAATGGCCTATCCTGAATAGAGGCCACCAATATAAAATTTCTGTAAAGACCCTTTAATACCCCTTGAAGAGTATAAGGGACAGACACACGTGTTCATGAAAATTTCAAGGTCAATTCCCAAACTGCATATGAAAATCTGGTGCAGTGCAATCCAAAGAATGTTCCTCATTAGAACAGTCTTACCCCTGGAGCTGGATTTTACTTTAGGTATATGTGGCCATAGTTTATTGATGGCGCACCAGAGAGGAACATCTGGTCCCCAGAGCTAGGATATATTTCATATGGCGAGAGTTGAGGCTGTACTCTCCATTCAGTACCAAGTTAAGAGATCCATGAAGGTCTGGTCTTTATTATGCTTACACTGGCTGGTCAGCCCCAGAATATGTGCAGTATTTTCCAAAGTACCTACAATACTTACTACAAATCTAATACTATTCACCTCACCAGGCTCACCAGCTTTTTGGATGTGGCTTTGTAGGAGTGACTTTTCTATTGCTAGTCTAAAGTCTAACACCACCCCTCACCCATTGCATCGGGTTTAAGAACTAATGATGGTGCATTTGGCTAAAATTTCTTAAATTAGCTCCACCATGAATTGTCCACTTAAGAGGGACAATAGACCTTTTTGCTAAGCGCATCATTAGACCTTTTCAAGCCTGTGACAATATGGATCCATTTAAAGGATTAACCCAAAACCAATCACTCGAAAACTTTTGGCATTTTGCATTTGTTATTGTTTTGCTCACGTAATATAACAATTAAGAGGAGTAAATGGAGGCATTCATGCTGCAGATAGCTGCTAGGAGGGAAATGTATTTTTCTTGCACAATAGATGTATCTAATGGCTTTTGTGCTGCGTGGTTAACAGTAACACAGTCCCTTTTTTCCATTTTGTTTTAGGAAAATCCTTAAACAAATGGCCAAACCTGTGTTTAGTGGCCTTAAGTAGATAAACACTGACAAGCCGTGATTGATTCCACTCTTGGCAAAACAATGGAGAGGGAGAGAGAACTTTTTAGTTTACAGAAGCCTGTGACCAGACAATGGTTAAAGTCGATCCATAGCCAAACAATCATGTCCTATTTATCTCTTTGTAATGCAATTAAAGTCTCAATAAGTAGTTTGTTACAATAGTCCGCTTGGTAAATAGGACTAGAAGATAATGAAACCAATAATCAATCAATTAGGAGAATCAAATTACCTTTCTCTTTAACAACGAGACCATCAACACAAAGATATGGCTACAATCAAGGGCAGTGTTAGGCTACTTTCACACTAGCGTTTTTAAATTCCGGTATTGAGTTTCGTTATAGGGGCTCAATACCGGAATAAAACGCTTCAGTTTTGTCCCCATTCATTGTCAATGGGGTAAAAACTGAACTGAAGACAACTGAATGCTCCAGAAACATGCTGCGGTTTGCTCTCCGTACTGTTTATCCTCACCAAGACGGATCCGGAATGACCCCCAATAGAAGTCAATGGGGACAGATCCGTTCAGTGTGACTCACTCAGTAAACGGATCTGTCCTCCATTAACTTTCAATGGAGTTCATGACGGATCCGTCCACAGTACACCACACATCACAGACACATACACACAGACACATACACACAGACATGCACACAGACATACACACAGACATACTTACATGCTCCCAGCAGCTCCGCACATCACAGGAGGAGGAGGACTGCGCGCACATAGGAAGATTCTCCCTCCAGCAGATGTTTGTGTGTATGTCTATGTGTGTGTGTATGTGTGTGTGTATGTGTATGTGACACGTGTGGGGCCGAAGCGCTGCTCCGTAGGTCTGCCAACGGCAAGATGGTCCACCCTGTGCAGTCATGTATTGAAGTACGCCTGAAGTTGTGTTTGACCATGCATAATGTTTTAAAGGGAATGTGTCATCAGAAAATGACTTATTGTTTAAATTACATATGTATGTTTAACATATTTTGAAAGAATTTTTGATTCTATTATTTTTAATTTTCCATGTCACTATCTATATTTAAACAAAAACCGATAAAATCCTGCTGTTGTCATTCCCACTAAGCTTAATAATCTGCGCCACTTCTTGGTCTGCACAGATCATGTTACCGCTGTTACCTGCTTTTCCGTCATTCTACTCCTGCCTGTGATGATATCACCTCTGTGTATAGATAACACAGGATCCACCATTCACAGTAGGTGATTGTCAGAGCTTATCTCTTCTTTCCTTGTACAATGACCTCTGTACAGGTCACAGAGCATGCCTAGAAGACTCTCCCATATAAGGCTACTTTCACACTAGCGTTTTATAATTCCGGTATTGAGTTCCGTCATAGGGGCTCAATACCGGAATGAAACGCTTCAGTTTTGTCCCCATTCATTGTCAATAGGGACAAAACTGAACTGAAGACAACGGAATGCTCCTGAAAGCATTCCGTTCCGTCTTCAGACCGGAGAACAAACCGCAGCATGCTGCGGTTTTCTCTCCGGTCCAGGCATCCGCACCAAGACGGATCCGTCATGACCCCCAATGAAAGTCAATGGGGACGGATCCGTTTGGTGTGACACAATGGTGAACGGATCCGTCCTCCATTGACTTTCAATGAAGTTCATGACGGATCCGTCACCTGCACACATACATACATACAGACATACAGTCATGGCCAAAAGTTTTGAGAATGACACAAATATTATATTTTCACATGATCTGCTGCCCTCTGGTTTTTATGTGTGTTTGTCAGATGTTTTTATCACATACAGAAATATAATTGCAATCATATTATGAGTAACAAAAGCTTATATTGACAGTTAGAATGAGTTAATGCAGCAAGTCAATATTTGCAGTGTTGACCCTTCTTCTTCAGGACCTCTGCAATTCTCCCTGGCATGCTCTCAATCAACTTCTGGACCAAATCCTGACTGATAGCAGTCCATTCTTGCACAATCAATGCTTGCATTTTGTCAGAATTTGTAGGTTTTTGTTTGTCCACCCGTCTCTTGATGATTGACCACAAGTTCTCAATGGGATTAAGATCTGGGGAGTTTCCAGGCCATGGACCCAAAATCTCTATGTTTTGTTCCCTGAGCCATTTAGTTATCACCTTTGCTTTATGGCAAGGTGCTCCATCATGCTGGAAAAGGCATTGTTGATCGCCAAACTGCTCTTGGACGGTTGGGAGAAGTTGCTCTCGGAGGACATTCTGGTACCATTCTTTATTCATGGCTGTGTTTTTAGGCAAGACTGTGAGAGAGCCGATTCCCTTGGCTGAGATGCAACCCCACACATGAATGGTTTCAGGATGCTTTACAGTTGGCATGAGACAAGACTGGTGGTAGCGCTCCCCTCGTCTTCTCCGAATAAGCTGTTTTCCAGATGTCCCAAACAATCGAAAAGGGGATTCATCAGAGAAAATGACTTTACCCCAGTCCTCAGCAGTCCACTCCCTGTACCTTTTGCAGAATATCAGTCTGTCCCTGATGTTTTTTCTGGAGAGAAGTGGCTTCTTTGCTGCCCTCCTTGAGACGAGGCCTTGCTCCAAGAGTCTCCGCCTCACAGGGCGTGCAGATGCACTCACACCTGCCTGCTGCCATTCCTGAGCAAGCTCTGCACTGCTGGTAGCCCGATCCCGCAGCTGAAACACTTTTAAGAGACGGTCCTGGCGCTTGCTGGTCTTTCTTGGGCACCCTGGAGCCTTTTTGGCAACAATGGAACCTCTCTCCTTGAAGTTCTTGATGATGCGATAGATTGTTGACTGAGGTGCAATCTTTCTAGCTGCGATACTCTTCCCTGTTAGGCCATTTTTGTGCAGTGCAATGATGACTGCACGTGTTTCTTTAGAGATAACCATGGTTAACAGAAGAGAAACAATGATGCCAAGCACCAGCCTCCTTTTAAAGTGTCCAGTGGTGTCATTCTTACTTAATCATGACAGATTGATCTCCAGCCCTGTCCTCATCAACACCCACACCTGTGTTAATGGAGCAATCACTGAAACGATGTTAGCTGGTCCTTTTAAGGCAGGGCTGCAATGATGTTGAAATGTGTTTTGGGGGATAAAGTTCATTTTCTAGGCAAATATTGACTTTGCAAGTAATTGCTGTTAAGCTGATCACTCTTTATAACATTCTGGAGTATATGCAAATTGCCGTTATAAAAACTGAAGCAGCAGACTTTGTAAAAATTAATATTTGTATCATTCTCAAAACTTTTGGCCATGACTGTACACATAAACATACACAGACATATACACATACAAATACACATACATACTTACATGCTCCCGGCAGATCTCCACAGCGCAGGAGGAGCAGGACAGCGCACACATAGGACGATTCCACCCGGCGCCCAGCAGAGGGCACTGTGGGGAATCGTCCTATGTGTGCGCCGTCCTGCTCCTCTTGCACTGTGGAGACCTGCCAGGAGCATGTAAGTGTGTATGTGTATTTGTATGTGTATATGTCTGTGTGTGTCTGTACTGTGTGACATGTGTGGGGCCGGAGCGCGGTTCCGGCTCCACACATGTCCCTGCGGCAGCACGGATCCGGCGGCACCCTTCACCTGCTGGATCCATGCTGCCGCTAATGTGAAAGAGGCCTAAGTCAATGAGGTCCCCTCTTGACCATTGTGCCTATGGCCCATGGGGCTGCCGTAAAGCATTTTTTTTAGTGCTGTGTAAATGCTGTTAAGAACAGCTCAGGCAAGATGGCCGCCCTCATAATCATGTTTAGAAAACAGAATAAATAAATTTGTAATCAGAAAATAAAATAGATTAGAAAAAAAGGAGCTGTGTCACTATCTGGTTTTAACTGGCAGATAAAATTTTTGGTGACACATTTCCTTGTGTGCAGTATTATGAAAGGAGTGGCTGATTTTGAAATTCAAGATGTTTTTTTTTTTTTTTAAATTCTGATTTTAATTCAATTATGTGTGATTTGATTTGGGAGAATTGGTGAGAGGGAGAAACACTTTTCCGGCAGTGAGAGTGCTTTTGATTAGGGTACAATTTATTAGAGAAATGGGCAGAAACAAATTTTAAAGAAATTCACTGATCTCTAGAAGGGCGACCAGCTCACAAAAATAACGGCTACAGAAATGGAACCAATATAGCTACAATAAACTAAAACAGTACAAACAGTAGTATAGTCTCTTGTACCATTCAATGGTCAAGTGATACCACCACACAGTAATACAGTGCCCAAATAATAGTATTCAGGTCCCAGGTAGTGATGAGCAAATCAAAGTCCACAAAGTGGAGTTTCATCCAAATTTCAGGATAAATTCGATTTGCTGTGAAGCCAAATTTCCTCGTGCTTCACAGTAGCAAATCGATTTAAACTGAAATAGTGTAAAAAACAAACAAAAAAAAATACTTACCTGATCCATTTGCTCACGACGGGCCAGCCGCCGCCACCTTGCTTGAAGATCCTGGCTGAAATTCTGTGTGTGGTGATGTATGACGTCACCACGCCAGTCGGCGTGATGATGTCATCTCGGGCCGCCCGAGATTTCGTGCCAGACATTCAAGCAAGATGGCGGCCGGTCCGTCGCAAGCAGATGGATCATGTATTATTTTATGTATTTTTTTTAAATTTTACACTCTGTTTTTAATATCAGATGCCACAATCATGTATGAACGCGGCAAGTGAGGGGTACAATAACGGGGCCGGCGGTCCCTGGCATTGCACCCACTACTTACAAAGAAATGTGCTTCGTGACAAAAGTAAGTAATCACAAAGCAGACTTTTTTGTAAAATTTGGTGAAGCAGCCTAATTTATTTATTTGTTTTGTGCACTTATACAATACTATATTCCACAGCGCTTTACAGACATTAGCATCAAGCTGTCCCCAATGGGGCTCACAATCAAAGTTCCCTATCAGTATGTCTTTGGAGGGAGAAAACCGGAGAACCCGGAGGAAACCCACGCAAACACAGGGAGAACATCCAAACTCCATGCAGATGTTGTCCTTGGTTGGATTTGAACCCAGCACCCAAGTACTAACCACTGAGCCACTAATCAAATTGCAGTGAATCATTCGCAAAAGGATATGGAAACCCCAAGACATCTGCCCCTTTTGATCGCACATATCGTATTAGGGAATGCAGTACGTGCCATAATGTTCCCAGACATTGGTGTGCCGTTCGGCTGTATGCCAGTATTAGGGAGTGGGTCCCAGTATGGTTTACAGATTTACAGTACGACTCAACACAGCAGTATCCTAGCAAAAAAACTAAAATATATCAAAATGAAATGTCACGTTGTCTCGTGGAGTAAGTATGTTACCCTTCAATAAATAAACCGCATACGTGAGGAATTTTATGTACGGTTTACATTCCCAATGGATTTAGTGTACTAATAAGTATCTGAAATGAACGCTCTATGTTTGGTTATTTTATTGGATGTTTATAGATGTAAATCATCTCGTTAGTAAAACCACAAACGATCCCAACAGAAATGCTTGTCATGCTATCAGCAGCTTGTTAAAATAACAGCTAAAAACAAGTAAGGCTTGCACAATTTCCTCGTTTATCACCACCCGCAGACTGCAGCAAGCGTATACATGCACATTGTGATAGACGACCTGGAATCTACATCACTGGTGCCCAACTGGCAGTCCTCCAGGGCGTTACCTGTGACCCTTAGCTTTGAAGGAATGTAACATTGCAATACCAGTGAGGCTATGATGTTCTTATGAGAATTGTGGAGGCATGATATGGTTATATCTGGTTTGTTTTCACTGTAACAGATTAGGGGTGACCATGCACCTTCAACTGGTGTTGGCTGAAGTTTTCCTACATGTATCTGGCTCCCCTGTACATATACATGATCGAGTAAAGTAGGACAAAAATGTCTAGCTATGCACCAAATTTATCATCCAGCATTTTTGGACTACTTGACTAAAGGCTGATTTACATGGGCCAACTGAGCAAGCATCTATAGGGAATTATTTTCTTTTTACTCACTTATGACGTGCTTTACATTGCTTGCTCCAATGGGTCTATCAATCTAAGTTCCATATCAGTATGTCTTAGGAACGTGGGAGGAAACCAGAGTACCAAGGGGAAATCCATACATACTCCAAACATACAAACTCCATGTAGATGTTGTCCTTGGTCAGATTTGAACCTAGGACCCCAGAGCTGCAAGGCACCAGTGCTAACCACTGAGCTGCCTTAAGTGTTTGATCTTGATAGCTGCCATCTCATTGGATGAGTTTAGAGCTGAATTTACTGTACAATGCGTTCACCCAATGAATGCTCACTTGAATGATCCAGTGATCAGTGGCACCTTTACACTGGTGGTTATCAGCAGTGGCGTATCTAAAGACTCATGGTGCCTGGTGCAAGAGTTCCGCTTGGGCCCCCCTTCCCTCAATGCTTTGTGGCCAGGGGAAGGGAAGCACATAGCCTTCGTGCTGCCTGAGACAAATTTGGAAACGGCCATCACCCCCCCCCCCTCCCCTTCCCCGCCAAGTTCTTGACCTAACCTCTTCCCTCCAGCCAGAGGTGTAACTTGACCAGCATGTACTTTCTTTAATACCGGTGTCTTCTTATGTACCACAAGGGTCTTTGGGCCCTCTCAGGCTCCTGGGCCTGGTAGAGACTGCTACACCCCCTATAGCTACGCCCCTGGTTAGCATGGATAGCATTTGTACGAACGTTCGTTGCCAATAATCAACCCAATAATCACCCATGTAAAAGGACCTTAAGTTTAGACTGTCTACATTATAGACAGCAATGGTAAAACTGTCCTAATGTTTACAAATGAAAACCTGCATACTGTCCTTGACCATGACATGATTGTGTTTTGTAGATCAGTTGTACAGTGTATATGCACTATATAGGCCCTCATACACATTAAACTATTGTCTTGCCAAACCCCTTTAGGTTTAACAGCTCTTGACTCTCAACAACAGATGATATTGGGGGACAGAAGAATTGGACAAGTTGAATTTCTACACCTGAACATTTTTTTCTCTGAGGAGAAAAGCCACTAGAGATATCTACCAGCAGCTTTCTTCTGCCTTCACATTGAAAACACATTTCTGCTCTGCCAAACTGAGAGTGTTAGGAGTTGGGAGAGAAGGCCAAATGAACATTAGGAAGACAGCCATTGAAGGTGTGCTGGCACCTTGAGACCAGTGAAATTGGGGCATGTGTACTTCAGTAGAGGCTTGTGTCCCAGGTCTTTCAGCACCAGAGATGACAAAATTTAGTTGCTTCTATGCCCTCCATCAGTAAAAACAACGAGCATTCATCCTACAGTTAATGAATGTGTGAGGGTACCTTAAGTCTGTGTCAGATGATATGCAGGCAGATGAATTACTGCATACATAATGATGTAAAACATTTCTATCTCTCAAGGAAGATGGGGAAAAATGAGTCTTTGTTATGTCATCTGTTTCATGGAGCACAAGGCTTCCTTCCCACGCTCAGTGCTAAGACTTGTGGTAGGAACCAGGAAGAACATCAACTGCCCTGTTTATACCACAATAAAGAGAACAGCATGCAACCTTCCAAGCATAAGACTTTCGTTTGGTGCCTCGATAGTCATTCAATTTCATTGCCTAATACTTTTGCCTAGTATTTTGCCAATAACCAATAATTCTATTGATCAATATGATATCAATTTTCACTTGTAATATGAAGCACACTAACTTTGATCATTTTCAGTTTATAACAATGGATATTGGTTCTGTTGCCAAGTAAAATGTATGACTGTTAAAACCAAGAAGCTTCAGGACAAGAGCTTTCAAAGTTATCATGAGTGCTCATAGTATCTTTTGGCAAATGATGGATGTAATGCTCGTCCAATGTGTCTAAAATTAACAATAAGGTACATTTTCAAATAATCTTAATTAATAAATATTCTACCATTTGGTCTATTTAGCTCTTATGCAGATCTATGTGTCTCCATAACTTAAAAAACTGTATATAAACCCTGTGGCTTGTTCCTCTCTTAGGTTGGCAAGAAGGTTGTGGAAATGGAAGAGAGTAATATAGGACTACAGAATTATGCATCAGTCTGCTTGTTGTTTGTCACCACAGATATGGATAGGTCTTACATAAAAGCTGTATACATAAAATTATCGATTTTATGCGCTAGAGATGAGCTAGTAGCATGTGCGGTTGACACATAACAAGTGGTCAAAAGTGATGTGCCTTAAGTTGACAAAACCACTAGCTTTTGTCCAATGGAAATCTATTCTATCAAATGGAGAATTCATTGTCGGACGCAGAGGCCTAAATGTATTGGGTTCAGAGGTACCAGTGGCACCTGGATCATGGTGTCTGAGAGGGATCAAAGGTCCCTTTGGTACCTAAATTGCTACCAATATTATAAATGGCACATAGTGTGAAGGAACCTTGTTATAGATTTTGAATTTTGGCCTGGGAGCCAAAAGTTCTCTGGTTGGAGTTGCCCCACACTAAATGTGTATGTATCATAGTAGCTACTACAGGGCTCTGGAGAGAGCTGACCAATATCTGAATGGTCTAATTCACAGGGGTGCCTCCATAGGGGGAGAGAATGTTAAAAATGTTAGTTGAAAATTAGTGATAGTGGTTATCTGAAAGGGACCTTTTTTATCACTGTTATGGGACACCCCATCTCCTATGTGCACCATGTCCCAACAAGGTACCACAGGGCCCTCCAGTTGGCCTAGTCTGATACAATAATGGGCCTCAAAGGTGCAGTAGAAGACAGTCCCATTTGGACATGACTTTGGAACCAGGCACTTGTCATTAGGATTTATTTCTTATGAGACGGTTCACAAATAACCTATAAGATCATATTGATGATTTGTCCCTCAATGACAAAATTCTAGCTCTACAGAAGGTCAATGCTGGGCTTCTATCACTGCTCGCTCCTCGGGACAATGGAGCACCATTGGGGGAAGGGATTCAAATGATACTAAATCAGGACCAGTATCTTTTTATAGTGATAATATATATGGCAGGGCACTCAATATTTGGACACCACAATTTATTAACTGAATTAACCTATACACAAAACTAATATCAATAAAATATGTCGATAAAATAACAATAAAAAGAATAAATTTTTCAGATGTGTCAAGGCTCACCCCTATCTCCGCTCATATCGGTGTTCCTATGGCACATATGCAAATACATACAACGTAATTCCGTTCACATAATAGACACTTCATCCCTTGTATACCGCCTTTAGATACTTTACATACAAAAGACACTATGTGATATTGGTGTTATTATTAAATCCCTAAAAATGGAGGCGTATAGTAATAATATTTGGCGTTACTCCAACAACTCCTGCTGTAGTTCACTTTCAAATAAAAGAACTAAGTAAGTAGTGAAAGTCTCATACATATATCAATATCATTCGATGCAGTTGATGTAATTAGTTGTTAGTATCGCAATTTAATCATATCAGGTACTTTACCGCCTTCTTCTTATCATAAATTCGGTCTGTCTGTCCACTTAGACGATCTCAGTGAGTGTTCCGGAGTATTTCGTGGCGTCCCATGTGACTCCGCTTTGTCACGGCCTTGTTGGTCACGTGATTCAGGTCATGTGACCTGACGTCATACAGGTCCTGGTCGACAGTATCTTTCCCCGGTCCTAGTCGACCGTATATTGCCCAGGTCCTGAAAAATAAATGAGCTCGTTTTCAATACAAGACCGGTTAAGAATATAAAACTTGCTCTCCTTTGCTTTTGATTTTATAGCTGGCCAGCATCCTTCTTCTAGAAAAAACTTGCACTCAAATCATCAAGACGTCCAGACACGTTTCGAAGCACCTGCTTCTTCTTCAGTGGGTCTATTTGATTTGAGTGTCCACTTCCTTTTATATCTCCAACTTTGGGCAGTACTCAGGTTGCTCATGTTAGTTTAATCGTCCAAGTTTGACACATATTTCCTAACTGTGCCTCCTATGCCTCTTATACAAAAATAAAAAGTGTATATAAAATATAAAATATCAACAGTACAAATAACGTAGCCGTCAACTTGTTATCCTAGTCACTTAAAATATCCTTATTTGATTACCCCAATTTAATAGTGATTCTCTTGCGTTTCCATTGCGTTTTTGATATTCTCTATTTATCCCTTTATTATAAAAATAATAAATAAAAATAAAAATGTAATCAAAAACAGAATATCAATAATAATTGACATTTCATCACATCATCATTCCCTTTAATACACATATGATGCATAGATGTCAAAAATTGCAACTCTTGCATCATAATTGATAATTAATAACATCCTTTCCAAGTAAAATGGTGAATATTAAATATTAAATATGTAATTTCATTTTATCTTCTTATTTTTTCTTATTATTTCTTGTTTTTTCAATTTTCCTTCATTTCTACATATTAGGTGTTTCACCCCCAATTACCACCTAATATGTAGAAATGAAGGAAAATTGAAAAAACAAGAAATAATAAGAAAAAATAAGAAGATAAAATGAAATTACATATTTAATATTTAATATTCACCATTTTACTTGGAAAGGATGTTATTAATTATCAATTATGATGCAAGAGTTGCAATTTTTTGACATCTATGCATCATATGTGTATTAAAGGGAATGATGATGTGATGAAATGTCAATTATTATTGATATTCTGTTTTTGATTACATTTTTATTTTTATTTATATTTATTATTTTTATAATAAAGGGATAAATAGAGAATATCAAAAACGCAATGGAAACGCTAGAGAATCACTATTAAATTGGGGTAATCAAATAAGGATATTTTAAGTGACTAGGATAACAAGTTGACGGCTACGTTATTTGTACTGTTGATATTTTATATTTTATATACACTTTTTATTTTTGTATAAGAGGCATAGGAGGCACAATTAGGAAATATGTGTCAAACTTGGACGATTAAACTAACATGAGCAACCTGAGTACCGCCCAAAGTTGGAGATATAAAAGGAAGTGGACACTCAAATCAAATAGACCCACTGAAGAAGAAGCAGGTGCTTCGAAACGCGTCTGGACATCTTGATGATTTGAGTGCAAGTTTTTTCTAGAAGAAGGATGCTGGCCAGCTATAAAATCAAAAGCAAAGGAGAGCAAGTTTTATATTCTTAACCGGTCTTGTATTGAAAACGAGCTCATTTATTTTCAGGACCTGGGCAATATACGGTCGACTAGGACCGGGGAAAGATACTGTCGACCAGGACCTGTATGACGTCAGGTCACATGACCTGAATCACGTGACCAACAAGGCCGTGACAAAGCGGAGTCACATGGGACGCCACGAAATACTCCGGAACACTCACTGAGATCGTCTAAGTGGACAGACAGACCGAATATATGATAAGAAGAAGGCGGTAAAGTACCTGATATGATTAAATTGCGATACTAACAACTAATTACATCAACTGCATCGAATGATATTGATATATGTATGAGACTTTCACTACTTACTTAGTTCTTTTATTTGAAAGTGAACTACAGCAGGAGTTGTTGTAGTAACGCCAAATATTATTACTATACGCCTCCATTTTTAGGGATTTAATAATAACACCAATATCACATAGTGTCTTTTGTATGTAAAGTATCTAAAGGCGGTATACAAGGGATGAAGTGTCTATTATGTGAACGGAATTACGTTGTATGTATTTGCATATGTGCCATAGGAACACCGATATGAGCGGAGATAGGGGTGAGCCTTGACACATCTGAAAAATTTATTCTTTTTATTGTTATTTTATCGACATATTTTATTGATATTAGTTTTGTGTATAGGTTAATTCAGTTAATAAATTGTGGTGTCCAAATATTGAGTGCCCTGCCATATATATTATCACTATCCATTTGTTATATTTATTATTGGTTGGGTGAACCAATAGGGAGAGAGCACCAGGTACGTGATCATTTACAAGTGGAGAGCCTTCATTTTCTGATTACCGTAATCAGTATCTTTTTATATCCAGTCTAAATTAGAGAAAAATATACAAAAATTATGGACAATTCAAAATCTCTTCTTTTTCCCATTTGTAATTTAATGCAACCAAAATTATACAGAAATGAAGAAAGAATGATCTCTCTCTCCCCTGATAACGAATATGGGTAAATTCCTTAATCTTACATTATGAGTACCTGAGTAAAAATACCCCATTTTATTTTTCTGTATCTCCTGAGCCAGTATGTGGGCTTATTTTGTGCCCTATGCTTTAGCATTAACAATAGGGACTCATATACTGATGGCGGACGCAGTGAGGTTAAACACTACACTTTAGCTGCAGGCAGTAGTTGCACATACTCTGTTTGCACTAATGGCAGGCACAGATGCAAGTGAATTTGGTGATAGTTGAGGTTGAAAAACCAATGACACATGCTGCCAGGTGTTAACAATGCTACAAGTCTAAAGGTGCCCATACACCTTTAATAGCTGTTGGCTAAATACTTGTCCAATCAACACTTACGGCCAAATGGCGCGCTTTTGACCAGTTCGGGTCACAACTAGCTATGGTCATGAAGGACAAGTCCAATTAGGCCACAGCTGCCTTTTATTTAATAATGAAGACTGCACCCGTGACACAACCGCTCCATGTGGCCATATCCTTATCTCTCCCAACTTCCTATACACGTATCCACTTGGCTTGGTGGAGTGTGTAAGCATTTTCAATGGCGAGAGAGGAGAACTGTCAGACATCTCTGGCAGCAGGTTATCTGCCAGGAGAACAAACAAATTGGGCGCCAAACATCATCTGTCAAGACAGGGCCGTGAACTCCCCATACACTTTACGTTATCAGTCAATAGCAACAATTATCTAAAGTATTTGGGGTCTTAAAGGGACACTTCCATCAGAAAGGAGCATTTTTTTAAGGCTACTTTCACACTAGCGTTATGGAATTCCGGTATTGAGTTCCGTCATAGGGGCTCAATACCGGAAGAAAACGCTTCAGTTTTGTCCCCATTCATTGTCAATGGGGACAAAACTGAACTGAAGACAACGGAGCGCTCCTGAAAGCATTCCGTTCAGTCTTCAGACCGGAGAACAAACCGCAACATGCTGCGGTTTGCTCTCCGTACTAGTTATCCGCACCTAAATGGATCCGGAATGACCCCCAATGCAAGTCAATGGGGACGGATCCGTTTGGTGTGAACACACTTGTAAACGGATCCGTCCTCCATTGACTTTCAATAGAGGTTATTCCGGATCCGTTTAAAAGCTAATACAACCGGATCCGGAATTACGGATCCACAAGGTTGTATTACTCAGTACGGATCCGGCGGGTTCCTTCACCCGCCGGATCCGTACTAACGCTAGTGTGGAAGTAGCCTAACTCAATATTTATAGAAAACTTTTTTTTAGAATATTCAGTTATTTTCCTTTTTATTTCACCATTAAAAATGAAAGATGTTGTCTCAGTTCAGCAAATGGCATTTCTCATGTAGAGAAAGTTAATGCAAGGCTCTTACTAATATATTGTGAATGTCCATATTCGCTCCTTTGCTGGCTAGATACATTTTTCCATCACATTATATTCCATGGTTACGACCACCCTGCAATCCAGCAGCGGTGGCCGTGCTTGCACACTATAGGAAAAAGCACTGGCCTACTTGTTCTCCCATGGTCCCGGCCACAAGAGAGGCCTGCACTTTTTCCTATAGTGTGCATTACGACCACCACTAATGGATTGCAGGGTGGTCATAACAATGGAAACGAGCAGTGTATAATGTGATGGAAAAATGAATCAAGCCAGCAAAGGAAGCAATATGGATAGTAACAATATATTAGTAAGTGCCTTGTATTAACTTTCTCTACATGATAAATGCCACTTACGGAAATGAGACAACCCCTATAAATTCAAACTATTGTCCCTCTGTAGCAGTCAGCGCAGAGAGATAAAACTTCTATATAGAAAGAAAACCTATAGAGCTGCTGCTGTGAGGGAAGAAGTTATCCACAACCTACTCGTTATTAATAGTAGGTGTAGAATCAGGAGGACAGTATGAAAGCTCTGTTGTTCTCTTAGGCCTAGATAAAGATGCCAACAGAAGAGCGTTGCACTTAGTATAATGTGTGATGCTCTAATTGAGTCACTAGGAGGAAATCTCTCTCTCTGGAGACAGTGAATGGTCTGACTGAGAAAGTCGATCAAAGCTTTTCGCTGTGATGAATTTCCAAACAAGGAGGAGGTTAACGAGCCAGGACAGGAAGTAGAATACATGGATGAACTTCAAAATGTTATATGTAGAAAACCATCCACCTACTAAATAAAAAAATACATAGAATACTCACATATTGTAGGCTATTAATATTAGCTATTTTTTTCTTTATTATTTTTTTTTTTACAAAATTTTCCCTTTAAGGGTGCATTACTTTTGTATAACCTTTGAGACATACTCATTACAGTACTTACTCAACCCACACAGCTAAATATTGCCCCAGTAATCGGCATACACTGTCCATCAAGAGGGCTGCACAAATGCTCAGAGACACAAAAACACAAGGAATCTAATATAGAGAAAAGCTGAAGAGATTAATGACCGCACTGTGCTGCTTGATTGCATTTCAGTTCTCTCAAATATCTGAACTTTTTTTTTTCCGAAGAAAGGTGAATAGTTCAGACCATACATGAGTGTGTCCCTCAAGAGGTTTCCAAGTGATTGAGCAATTTATTATGTTTGAGCTGGTTGTGCAAACAATAAAAGTAAGTTATCAGGAAAGTTATGAAAGATTACTTAACCTTTCTACCTTCTTTTATTGTACCATCCATTCCTGTTAGGCTACACAACACGTTCATGTACTGTGTGGATGAAGTCCTAGTCAGATCAGTCCATTATTAATTAAAAGTTAGATACAAAAAGACTACTATAGCCATGAATGGGGCGTAAATTGCAATGGAACAATTTGCTGTAGATTTTGCCACAGACCCTTGGGAAAGTTTGCTACAAAACCATGGCCAAAACTGCTGCTTCTCGTTCTATTTTAACCTAATCAGTCCACAGTCCACAGTCCACGTAATCTTTTTCAAATTTCTGATGCTGAATTTTGTGGTGGGGAAGCAGGAGAGTCTTTCTTCTGATTGCTTTTCCATAAGAGCCATGTACTACAACTCCAGAATCTGCTAAATCTTCCTGAAGGTCTTTTGCAGTCAAGCGGGATTCTGATTTGCCTTTATAGCAATTCTATGAGAAGCTGTCTCTGAAATTTTTCTTGGCCTTCCAGATCTTCTCCACTGTTCCTTTTAACTGCCATTTCTTAATTGTTAGGCAGTTGCTTAGAAGAACCCATGACTGCAGTTTATTGGGACAAGGTTAAAGGAGTCTGGATATTTATAAAGCTTTGAAATTTGCATTATCTGGCCTTTCCTAACAATAATTGTGTCTACACAACAAGTCTTAAGACCTTGGTTAAAGTTATCAGAGCACTCAAATATCCTTGGGTTCCCATACTTTTGCAAGGTTCTCCTTTCCTCTTTTCACTCTAAAATTGTACAAAACCAAAATAATACACTGATATTGCTTAAAATGTTGAAAAGCCTGTTTCATCTATAACTTTATGCCTTTTGGAGACCATTTTGTCTTCAACTTGCTTAACTGTTCACAGTAACAGTAATTTTTACAAGCGGTGTCTGAACATTTTCAAACCACTGTATATAGACTGCAGGGGCGGATTGGCCATAGACCCTACAGGGAAATTTCCCATTGGGCCAATGCCCAGGGGGCCACTCAAGCCCTCTTGATGGCCAGAAGCAGGTATATAATGATCTGATGCTGAACAGCAGCAGGAGCTCTCCTGAACTCAACTGTATTACCGTCCTCATGATGGGGATACATTTGAATACTGTGACTGGGGCGGCAGTATTTTTTTTGCTGTCCTGCAGTGTATGGTTCTGCTGGGGCAGTATTCTGTGCTATGCTGTATTGCAGGCCTCTCCTACTTCTGTTATCCTTGCCTACTTGTTTTGGACCGTCTTCTGTAAATTTGTACCCACCTACAACATGGAGCCACTTTTATTTATTTATTTTTTGTATTGCAGGCCCCACCTACTTATTTTGGCCCGTCTTCTGTCAATTTGGACCTACCTGCAACATGGGGCCGCTTTTATTTTTTTTCCAGGGACACTTTAAGTTCCCTATCCGCCCCTGATGGATTATAAGGATACAGATCTTAGCTGGGGTTTTCATTTCCCTAGAAGAAAAAAAAACATTTCATGATGGGGGGGGGGATCAATCCAATGTGACCACCACCAATCAGCAGCTCCTCCCAATTTACTTGAACTTTTTTGTTCTGCTGGTTGGAAGTCCCAATGGTCTGGCTCCCCCGATAACACATTGATGGCCTAGTCCAAAGATAGGCCATCAATGTATATTTAAAGAAAGGAAGTGTAGGGCCTGAGGGGGAAAAACATGACACAGAAACTGAAAGAACACAATAGACAAACACGATCTCCTGCCAGCAAACAATGAGTCAGTATGTGGAAGAGCGATGGCATTACCGATCACTTCTTCCCATGTTCTGGAGGAGATCGGTGCATTTAAATGCAGTGCTCTCCTCCACCAACGAGCAGCAGACTGTCAGAAAGGAACGCTTCCTACCTTTAGAGGCATTCCGTTTTGATCTGTTATAATAGAAGTCTATGGGAAGCAGAACAGATTCGTCTGGTTTCTGTTGCAGGATGGAAACCAGACTGATGTGCACCCGCCCTTACTGCTATAACAGTACTAGATGAGAATCTCCTTCTGATTGCAGATAGATGTAGATAGGTTTAAATGTGATAGGTGTATAGTTGATATAATATACATGCATTAGAATATATCAGTATCTGGAGTTTACAGTCTTATGCCCTGTCACTAATTTTCCAGCACAATAACCACATGAGAAGACAGTCCATTGTGCCTGTCTACTGGAGGAGGGGGTGACCCAATGATCGACAGTCACTACCCACAATTCCAGATGTTTTCATGGAGGGGACAGCTGCTCCAGCAATGGCATAGAAACAAATCCGGGTCGTGGGAAAATGTGCAAGTGTTAGAAAAAACGACATCGTTTGGCAAATTGGTGTCACTCAGCACCCCGCACACTTGTTCAGGAACAAGACAGCCAAGTTAATCAAGCCTTTGATGATATTCCGAATCATACAACGTAAAAGAGAAGATGTGAATCTCGGGCTCCACAGCTGTATGATTGATAATGCAAACACTACATTAACTTTTCAGCTCCAGATAATCCCTCTAAATGGACTAAACAAACTGCCCTCTAATAATAAGATAATAAATCTGCTTCTACATGCTACGCAAATTAAAGAGCGTCCCAATGAGTGAAGATTATCACCCTTAGATGGGGGGGGGGTCGGTGAATTACCCAGTCTTAAGACTCGATTATTGCTAGGTAGTTCTTGGCTGACTCACTTATGATAGCGCCAATGTTTACTGCCAGTGTAATAGACCCTAGGTCACTAGGAGGCTCTGCTGAGAGTTGTAGTTCCACAGTAACCAATTGCCATCTAGGCTGGTTTGATAGAAATTGGGACCTAAGATCTGAGCAAAGTAGAGCCCATCCCATCCCTGTGTCATTTTAACACATTTGTTCTTGAAATTTTAAAAGCTTATTTAATAGATAGATCAATAGATAGATATGAGATAGATAGATAGATAGATAGATAGATAGATAGATAGATAGATAGATAGAGCAAAAAAGTTGAGGCAGCACTCCGGTCTTCAGTGTGAATAAAGTGGATTTATTACACCCAATTGCTATTGGGTGTAATAAATCCACTTTATTCACACTGAAGACCGGAGTGCTGCCTCAACTTTTTTGCTTTATTTGATGTGGACTTTGTTTCCGGGGTCCTTGAGGAGTTTTGCACCCGGCACGGAGTGCTGCTATTTCCTTATCTTTTTAGATAGATAGATAGATAGATAGATAGATAGATAGATAGATAGATAATTGCAAAAAACGGACAGCACCTCCTACAGGTGAGAGTCAGGTGCAAGCTACCTACTGGCTAATTAAATACTAAACAAAAAATGGCAGCAGCACTAGATAAGCCATGACACATAAAATGAACATGAAGTAAACGTGAAAAAGTAAAAAAGCATGACTTCTATGTAGTAAGTAAAGTGGAAGCTCTTAGCGCATATAAATGATCATAAATATGTCGGGCTCATCCACCAACGATCAAGGTGGCTTCCAATCGGACTGGCCTCCTCTGGAAATTTAGCACTCCTGTTCACACTGGTGCAGCTTCTGACCAGGTATGGTGTTCTCCTGATATGGGCCTGCCGGTTTGTGTAGGATGCAGGTCAGTGTTAGTGTAGGACTCATCCGATTGGAAGCCACCTTGATCGTTGGTGGATGAGCCCGACATATTTATGATCATTTATATGCGCTAAGAGCTTCCACTTTACTTACTACATAGCAGTCATGCTTTTTTACTTTTTCACATGTTTACTTCATGTTCATTTTATGTGTCATGGCTTATCTAGTGCTGCTGCCATTTTTTGTTTAGATAGATAGATAGATAGATAGATAGATAGATAGATAGAGATGCAGCTAGAGATGAGCAAATCATTCAAAAAATTATTCGCCGAACATTCGCCGAACTTTTCCTAAAATTCGTATATTCGACGAATAGATTCGTTGTATTTGCGTACAAAATATATGTTATCATGTGCTATTAGCGAACATTCGCTCACTAATAATGAACGTTCATTTACAAAATGTACGCAACTTCTTAGAAGACGTACGCATGAGCGTACAAATAGCTTACGAATCTCAGCGTACTATTGTCTAAGCTGTTACGTAATACGCAGGCACGTACGAGGAGAGGCCGCGGCGTGCACTCCTCAGAGGCAGAGCGAATATTCGAGACATATATATAGTAAAGTGCAAATACATTATTATAGGTATAATATAAACATTTTAAATATCACCTACCTAGTATGCTCACGGACACGTTTAAGTCTCTTTTCTTCTGACGCTTGTCATAGAACTGGAGCAGAGTCCCAAGCTCTCTACAAAGTCGCAATTTGTAATCCACATAGGTAAAATTGTAATCCAAATGGGTAAAAAAAAAGCAGCAAAGGTTCCTTAAAAAACCCTCTTTCAAGGGGCTCCCCAATAACCTGAAAAGGGGGAAAAGGGATGAGGCGCACGAATGCGCAACTTAATTTCCTGAATTGCCTTGTCATCCTCCCGCACTGGCGAAAGGGGCGGAACTACCAGGGAGGAGTCTGCATCGCTGAATTAAATTCGTATGCAACAGCGTATAGAATAACTACCAGGGAAAAGTCTGCATCGCTGAATTGAATTCGTACGCGACAGCGTATAGAGTAACTAAATTATACGTAGAATAGCGTATAATCTATAGGACACACTACGTAGCGAATGCGTACAAAAGCAAAGCGAATTACCTAATATTCGGATTCGCTTCGCAGCTGAAAAATCCCAAGATTCGATACGAATCTACG
The DNA here is from genome assembly GCA_900303285.1 of Rhinella marina. NCBI lineage: Eukaryota > Metazoa > Chordata > Amphibia > Anura > Bufonidae > Rhinella > Rhinella marina. The sequence goes on along the minus strand of ONZH01001207.1, from coordinate 73,476 downwards.
AAGCGGCGAATAGATTTGCTCATCTCTAATAGATAGATAGATAGATAGATCCATAGATAGATCTGGAGAGCTCCATGCAGATAGAAATATTTTCATTTCTATCTACATTTTTTTTAAATATATGCAAATGAGCGTCTAGGAGCAACGGGGGCATTACCATTACACCTAGAGGCTCTGCTCTCTCTGCAACTGCCGCTCCCTCTGCACTTTGGCAGGGTAAGGCACAATTATATTTTTACTGCCTGGCCCTGTCAAGTCAAGTGCAGAGTGTGCGGCAGTTGCAGAGAGAGCAGAGCCTTTAGGTGTAATGGTAACGCCCCCGTTGCTCCTAGAGGCTCATTTGCAGATAATAAAACATTTTTATCAGCAATACGGGCACATATGAACATGGGTCCAACACAGATGTCTTCAGCTGCCAAGTGCACAAGTAACAGGTCAACCAGTGTCATAGGTACCAAACTGCTGACAGATGCACTTTAATTTTCCTTGTGGGGGCGCTGTAGCAGAATTGAATAATTGCTACTTGCCACTTAATTCTCCGACAGATTAAACAGATTGCATGGTTGATCTTTTTTACATAAAAATGCTTGCTTATCGCTCTGGGTCCCTGAGGTACCAGGAAGAAGAGACCAGGCTTATTTTATTTTTTTGCCACTCTTAGCCTTTAAAGTGTAACCGCCATATTTTCCTAAAATTTTTTTGCATATGTTCCTGCTGATGCAACATTATGCATAAAGCAATCTTTAGTTTCTTCACACACCACTGTTTTCCTTGAGTTTTTCCCTTAGGTACGGCTGTTTTAACCTCTACAATATGAGGATCTTCTCAAGATGGCTCCTTTGCCAGTTCTTTGAGGCCAAAACTGCCTTCCCTCTCTTCACATACACACTTTCTGTAGCCAGCAGCTTCCTGCCAGCCAATCAGATTGGATAACAGAGACACACCTCATCACTCTGAAGCCTAATGCAGACATGCAGTGTAAGGGACCGCCCTTCTGTCTTCGTGTCTTCTTAGATGAGCCATAGCAACGTTTTTTTAAGGGACCAGTGGAAAGGAATGGGGGACATTAATGAAAGCTGTCATTATAAGGTGATCACTAGGAGTCTGAGCAATGGAACTACATATGATCACCTACGCAGTGGAGCAAACTTACAAAAAAAAAAAGGAAATTGATAAGAGGATATCCCCTTTCATTTTTAGGGCATCTGTCTGATTAGATAAACTATGATACTTTTACATTCTATGATTCCTATATATATTCCTATATATATTCCTATATATATTCCTATAAGTGCACTGAGGATGGACCCAAGCCACACAGTGCACTCTTGCTCTTCCTGCTTCCTCTGTCAGCGCCTCCCTCTCCTTCTTGATTGACAGGTCCAGGCAAGATGACTATGCAGGAAACTGGCCCTGTCAATCAAAAAAGAGATGGAGGGGCTGGCAGAGGAAGCAGGAGGAACAAGGGTGCACAGAGTGGCTTGAACCTGCCCTAAGTGAACTTAACTGTTCATTTGCATATGTGTTGAAAGTGCTTTCTCTCTAGAATGAAGCAACAGATCGGTAAATGAAAGGTCAAATTACATTCAGCTGATTTAGCCCTAATATATATATATATATATATATATATATATATATATATATATATAATGTAACAAAGATCAGTACTGATTCTTAGCACATGTGATAACATGTTCTTGGTCCACTGAAATTAGAATGTCATCCATAACATTTGACAGGCTGACACCTAACAAACCATGCGTTATGGGAGGGAGGTTGAGGAAAAATGTATGGGAGATGGTGGAAAGTTCCTTTGAGATTCCAGAAAATAATTTACTTAATGCCCAGAATTGATGACGGGATCATTATACTTTCTTATCCCAGGCTTTGCACTGAACTCGTTTTGACTCCTGAATGCAAATGAAAGGTTATCCGCTTACAAGGGTGAGTCCGATGGCTGAAATTATCCATGCAACGCGTAAAGCCATGAATGCGGCACACTCGTGCCTGTTATTTCTGGTCAGCTATTTGCTTCCAAGCCCCGACATGTTTTCCTCCAGCGATCTCAGGTTACAGTGGAAGCTGAGATTATTGAAAATCTGTTGACAAACAGACCTTGATCTTATAGGCCTAATGGAAAGCAAATCTGGCCAGGTCTTAGCTGAGTATTTCTCTCCATCAGGAGGTTTTACGCTTTTGAACCGGTTACAGCTATATTTTATTACTATAAATGTGGGAGGCTGCACCTTGCATGCTCTGCCAAGTGCCAGCTCAAACCATTGTACGGAAATGTAAGCTACCTTGCCAAAGGCCTTTCAGGAATGGCTAAGCAAACAGCGATTCTCAAAGATATAGATCAAGAAAGATTAAAATGTAGAATCTACAGTCAAACAATCTTCCTTGTAAGGCTACTTTCACACTAGCGTTAGCACGGATCCGGCACCTAAAGGGTGCCGACGGATCCGTGCTAACGCTATACATGTGTGGAGCCGGAGCAGCGCTCCGGCCCCACACATGACACACATTAAAACAACACACAGACTACATACAAACAAACATACAGACATACATACAAACATACAGACATACATACATACTCACATACTCCCGGGACGCCGGCAGAACGTCTTCACGCGCCTCCTGCGCGCAGTGATGACGATTCCCCACAGCGCCCTCTGCTGGGCGCAGTGGGGAAACGTCATCGCAGCGTGCAGGAGGCGCGTGAAGACGTTCTGCCGGCGTCCCGGGAGTATGTGAGTATGTATGTATGTCTGTATGTTTGTTTGTATGTAGTCTGTGTATGTATGCCGGATCCGGAATGCCCCCCCATTGGAAATCAATGGAGGACAGATCCGGATTACTGGTGTGTCCACACCAAACGGATCCGTCCCCATTGACTTCCATTGGGGGTCATTCCGGATCCGTCTTGGTGCGGATGCCTGGACCGGAGAGCAAACCGCAGCATGCTGCGGTTTGTTCTCCGGTCTGAAGACGGAACGGAATGCTTTCAGGAGCATTCCGTTGTCTTCAGTTCAGTTTTGTCCCCATTGACAATGAATGGGGACAAAACTGAAGCGTTTTTTTCCGGTATTGAGCCCCTTTGACGGAACTCAATACCGGAATTTAAAAACGCTAGTGTGAAAGTAGCCTAAAGCTAAAATATAAATGCCATCCTGGACTGCCTTGTGGGGCCTGTGGTAAGAAGAGACCCAGAATTTAATGGCTTCCCATTATAATATCATAGCGGCTACCTTCAACCACCACTAGGGGGAGCTCATTGCATACAGAGCTGTAAAGCTCCCATTGAGGTCAACATTAACTACATAAATCCATATGCAGTTAACTAATGAGGACTGTATACAACCGGAATTATATCGCATACCAAGTCAGAAAATCATGGCTTCTCCAAAAATGTGGGATTGAAAAACAGAATGATGGACATTAACCCTAATAAAGGTGAGGTAAATGGTTGTAGTCTGAACTGGACACATTCTGAGTTTGTAGCGGGACATATTTACCTCATCCATTTGAGCGCAAAGGAACTGCTGCGGCCTTCTTGCTTGAAAATCCCACACGAAATCTTGTGTTCGGTGATGTATGACGTCACCACGCACCGTGCAAGATTTCGTGGTGGATCTTCAAGCAAGATGGCCACAGCGGCCTCTACGTGTCAAAATGGATGAGGGAAGGGTCATATTTTTTTTTTTTTTTTTTTATGAGCAACCTCTAAAATGCTTTAATATTGCTCTCAGATGCCTTGTTCAGCGATGAACGTCATCCTTTGCTTAACAAGCATAAAGCATGTTCACCCACATCATAATACCCCTCAGCGTCACTACTGAAAATATGCTAAAGGACTCCTGTCATGGGAAAATTCACAGTTAAACCAGGTACAATGTCATGTAAGGTTAGTTCTGCTCAATGTAATGATACCTTTTATTTAAAGTGATCCACAGTTTCATCCTGGAGAAAAGATTTGTTTAATTTATATGTAAATGAGCAGTTAAGTGCACTGAGGGTGGACCCAAGCCACACAGTGCACTCTTGCTCTTCCTGCTTCCTGTGTCAGCCCCTCCCTCTCCTTCTTGATTGACAGGTCCAGGCAAGATGACTATGCAGGAACCTGGCCCTGTCAATCAAAAAAGAGATGGAGGGGCTGGCAGAGGAAGCAGGAGGAACAAGGGTGCACAGAGTGGCTTGAACCTTCCCTAGGTGAACTTAATTGTTCATTTGCATATGTGTTGAAAGTACTTTCTCTCTAGAATGAAGCAACAGATCGGTAAATGAAAGGTCAAATTACATTCAGCTGATTTAGCCCTACAAGGTTTATCAGAGAATGTCCTGGTGACAGGCTCCTTTCAAATGAAGAGCACCATATTGAGTATAAGAGTTCAACCTTTGTAGTTAAGATGCAGTGACTGGTAGGTAGTCAATGGGTGGCAGCCTACAGGTGAGTTTGGGACCCTTATTTACCTGGGCCCCTAACAGTACCATTACGAATATTGCCCCAATGGCAGTCCTGAGAGCAGGTATGCCTAGTGATGATGGCTGCCTGGCCAAAAACTACTGTTTTTAAAGGGGTTATCCGCCCCCCCAATGCCCAGCCCCTCATAAAGATTATACGTACTCTGGTCCCCGGCACCCGCGTCTTTCCTGATCCCTGCATGACCTTCGCTGAATCTCCCTGTCGTGCAGCTCAAAACATCCGTTGAAGAGGGGAGGAGGGTCAGCCAATAGCAGGCCGCACGGGAACGAGCCTCCCTAGTGTCACCCACGATGCTAGGGAGGCTCGTCCCCGTTGAGGCCTGCTATTGGCTGAAGCCTCCCACCCTGTAGCTGGATGTTTTGATCCTCGCGATGGGGAGATGCAGCGGTGGCCATGCAGGGATTCAGAGGAGCAACGCGGGAGCAGGTAAGTATAATGTATATGAGGGGCACGTGTATTGGGGGGTCATTATAGAGGTTGGATAATATCTTTAACACTAAACATTTTGGAAAACGTTGCTAAAAATTGATGGTAGACAAGCTGTAAGCCTAATGGGTCTGAAAATTCCTCTTTCTTCCATAGTAAAATGTAGTCAAGCCATAGATAGGTGTAGTGATTTATTTCTACAGGATGAAGAATTAATTTTTTTTTTTTCTGTATAAATTTCTCAAAAGGAAATTTACTTGTTCTAGATATTTGCATTTAGGGGATTTTTCTAAGAGCGGAAATAAAATGTTATCACTTTCACCCACAATGAAAGAGGAAGAAAGTAAAAGAAGCATCTTTATATTTTGCTAAAAGGTTGTTTTATAGAATCTTTACTGATGACTTTTCTTTTTCAGTCTGTATGTTTGGAAACTGTCTTAATCCTCTTCAAGTAACAATCTTCTGGTGCAAGAAGTACAATTTAGGTTTCAGGGTCATTTATATTCGGTAAACCTGCATGAATATGTCATAAAATGACATAAATAGTGATTACTTGTCTTTACAATTGGGAATAAGCAGGGAACTTTTGGAGGTCTGTATTCTACAGAGCCCTTCATGTTTAAAGAGGACCTGTCTCCTCTCTTGACCTGCCTGTTGTAGTAATTACATGCATTCCTTGTGTAATAAAAATTCTGGAACATCTATTCTTATGTGCCATCTATGTTGTGCCATTCCTTTATTATTCCTACTAGAAGTTATGAATGAATTACTAGCAGTTTGCAATGAAGGTCCAGATGTGTGTTACCATTTCTTAGTCTGATACTATCTAATTAGAGCTGCCAGTCTCAGACTGTGCAGGGGCAGACCCCAACTGACAGCTTCCAGTTGTACCTTCATTGCAAACTGCTGATCAAAAGATTTAGGTAATTGCAAAGGAGACTGCTACACTCATACTGATGATTTCTTAAAGTAGGTAAGCTCTTTGTTACATATCTAGATGTTTTCTAGTCTTCTGGGGTCTCCTAGTCCCGCCAAAAGGTCTTTAGTGTGCAGTATGCATGTACAGTTACTTCATGCTTAAAGGGGTTGTCCGAGTTATGACAAAAAATATATAGCACTGTAAATCTGATGGGCAGCAATATATAACTAAGTTAAGCAAGTTTTAGGCAAAAAAAAAATCCATATTTCCTAATTTCCCTGGTTCTCTTCTGGTCTTTGTTTACATGCAATAACAACAATCTCAGCCCCTCCCCCTTCTGCCCCCCTCTCTGCAAAGGGAATGAATACAAGTGCTGAGTGACATGTCTGTCTGCTGGAATACTCAGCAGCATGTTGTATGTGTAGGACTACAAGTCCCAGCTGTACAATGACATACCTCCCAAGTGTCCCTCTTTTGGAGGGACAGTCCCTCTTTTTGACCCATGTCCCTCTGTCCCTCTTTTATCCTTAAATGTCCCTCTTTTTGACCTGGAGGATTATTGCATAAATGTGCATTAATAAATTTACTAAATTGCTCCTTACTAAAGTGTATATGCCTATAAATTAGATCAGAATTTCATTATTTGGTGTAATTTGGACCTTAAAATATCTATAATCTGATGATTTATGTGCTAATATTTATATGGACAATGAAGCGCAAGAAATAAAATTGCCGCAGGGTCTCCAGAAATTATGCTTTGGGCGGAGTTAGAGGTGTGGCCTAGTATGAAAAAAAACTGCCGTGATGCGCGGGGCACACATTGTCCCTCTTTGCAATTTTCAAAAGTTGGGAGGTATGCAATGACACTGCTAATACATACAGGAATTTCTCCCTACCTGTTCTTGTACAATACAATTCCTCTATAGCTCCTTGCCCAGCATTTGTCTCCTCTCACTGCTGCAGCTACTGTTTGTTGTAAAGCCTTGAGCCCTCAGTGTGTTCTGGCTGAAGGGGTTAATGTTTTATCTGAAGGAAACCAGGGAGAGAGAAGATAGCAGCCCGGCAAAGAAAGGGGGCGTGGCCAGTGACGTCTCGTGTACAGACTGTTATCTGAACTCTGAGGCTTGTGAACGAAACATCACAGAGCAGAGAGATAAGGTGACATCACAGGTCATGTGACCCTCAGTCAACTCTGAGAAACCAGCAGCTCTAGAAACACAAAGTATATGGGAAAGTTGGTATACCTGACAAGTTAGAAACATATAAAGAACAAAAAAATAACTCGGACAACCCCTTTAAGGAATGCGGCCAAGTAACAAGCAGAACCAACCAATTAAATTAAGGGTAGGTAGCCACTAAAATACCTTGCTATACAACTGAGAAAAATTATCATCCATAGAAGGAATCCTCAAATTTGTTTATCTTTCTCCAGAAACTCACCCTTTCTGAGCAAGTGGACCTGGAGTTTTGTTGTAAGTAGAGATGAGCGAATCATTCAAAAAATTATTTGCTGAACATTCGCCAAACTTTTCCTAAAATTCGTATATTCGACGAATAGATTCGTTGTATTTGTGTACAAAATATACGCTATTATGTGCTATTAGTGAACATTCGCTCACTAATAATGAACGTTCATTTACAAAATGTATGCAACTTCTTAGAAGACGTACGCATGAGCGTACAAATAGCTTACGAATCTCAGCGTACTATTGTCTAAGCGATTACGTAATACACAGGCACGTACAAGAAGAGGCCGCGGCGTGCACTTCTCAGAGGCAAAGCGAATATTCGAGACATATATATGGTAAATAGTGCAAATACATTATTATAGGTATAATATAAAAATTTTAAATATCACCTACCTAGTATGCTCACGGACACGTTTAAGTCTCTTTTCTTCTGACGCTTGTCATAGAACTGGATCAGAGTCCCAAACTCAGTCGCAATTTGTAATCCACATAGGTAAAATTGTAATCCAAATGGGTAAAAAAAAAGCAGCAAAGGTTCCTTAAAAAACCCTCTTTCAAGGGGCTCCCCAAATAACCTGAAAAGGGGGAAAAGGGATGAGGCGCACGAATGCGCGACTTAATTTCCTGAGTTGCCTTGTCACCCTGGAGAAAGGGGCGGAACTACCAGGGAGGAGTCTGCATCGCTGAATTAAATTCGTACGCAACAGCGTATAGAGTAACTACCAGGGAGGAGTCTGCATCGCTGAATTAAATTCGTACACAACAGCGTATAGAGTAACTAAATTATACGTAGAATAGCGTCTAATTTATAGGACACACTACGTAGCGAATGCGTACAAAAGCGAAGCGAATCACCTAATATTCGGATTCGCTTCGCAGCTGAAAAATCCCAAGATTCAATACGAATCTACGAAGCGGCGAATAGATTCGCTCATCTCTAGTTGTAAGCTCTTTGCAAGAGGACCTAATATGAAATACTGTAAAGCACTTCCGTTCCATGCCTTAAAAGATGTTGGTGTATTACTGTACAGGTATCATGTAATTGTCCTATTTTACACTTGAAATCATCAAGAAAAAAGTGAGGGTAAATCAGAACACCCCAGTGCGGAAGTGCACATCACCATGGCTGAAGACACAAAAGCTAAAATAAGCACAATACAACAGCATTCTGCAAACACAAATAATAAAGTAAATACAATAGTGCCATACTCACTATAGAAAATGTACTAATGATGTTATAAATGTGAGATTCTAGGCAAATACATTTTGTACAAAATCATTTGTGCCTGTTCCTGTCCTAAAGAGATAGCCGTGTCATTGGCAGGCAGACATAAATGATTTTGTACAAAATGTATTTGCCAAGAATCTCACATTTATAGCATAGCATTAGTACATTTTCTATAGTGAGTATGGCACTTATTGTATTTACTTTATTATTTGTGTTAGCAGAGTGCTGTTGTATTGTGGTTGTTTTTGCATCATTTTTATATGTATTACAAAGGGAACAGGCAGCTAATATAATTTTACTATGCATGATAAAAATTCGGCTGATAAACAGAAAGGTTTATAGAACATTGTGAATAGTTTAAGAAAATGCTGTCTTTATTGTCATCCTACTGATCATACTAAGGCCCCATTCACACGACCGTATGTACATTTCCGCATCTTATCCGCATTTTTGCGGATAAGATGTGGAACCATACGGACCCATTCATTTTTCCGTATCTCACAGAAGTTCCCCCGCAACAAAAAATAAAACATGTCCTATACTTGGCCGCAAAATGACGTCCGTAGCCCCAATAAAGTCAATGGGTCCGCAAAATTGCGGAACACTACGGAAGACTTTCCGTATGTCTTCCGTTCCGTTTTTATACGGATCACGGAATACATACGGTCGTGTGAATGGGGCCTTTTACTGAGGAAGGAAGTCAGGAAGTCACTCATTTTTAATTAATGTCCACTGAAACTTGCCTTTTCTGAGTAAGAGGATTATGCAATATTGTTGAAAGCTCCTCGGGGGAGGGCCTTATATGAATTAAAGCACTATTATTCAGTGTTTTGAAACACATCAGTGTATTACTGCAGAAATAGTATGTAATAATCCTATTTTACATTTAAAATAATCATTTCTATCATGTTTAACCTGTATTACCCAGGAAATAGGCAACTGATATAATTTTATTATTATGTTATAAAGTAAGTATGCATGATATGTAAATTTGGCTGATAAACAGAAAGGTTTATAGAACATTGCGAATAATTTAAGAAAATGCTGTCTTTATTTTCATCCTACTGATCATACTTATACTGAGGATGGAATCCTGGAAGTCACTCATTTTTTGTTAATGTCCCCTAAAACTTGCCCTTTTTGAATAAGAGGAATATGCAATATTGTTGAAAGGTCCTTGGGGGAGGGCCTCATATGAATTAAAGCACTATTAGTCAGTGTTTTGAAACACATCAGTGTATTACTGCAGAAATAGTATGTAATAATCCTATCTTACACTTAAAATCATAATTTCTATCATGTTTACTCTGTATTACCCAGGAAATAGGCAGCTAATATAATTTTACTATTATGTTATAAAGTAAACATGCATAACACGTAAAGTCAGCTGATAAAAAGGATTACATTGTGAATAATTTAAGAAGAAAAATTGTCCGAGTTCTTTTCTTCCTACATACTGTATCATAACTTTAATGGGTGTGATATTAGTTATAAAGATCATGTAACACATTTGCTCTTTTGTGCCCATCTTGTAACAGTCAGCATTCCAGTGACCACTTGCTCCATTCCAATCGTGTTTCATAAACTACATAATAAGCTGTAAACACATCATTAGTATGCATCAAAATACAAATCTGCAAGCATTAACATATGATATGGATTTCTAGTAGTTACCGTATTTTTCGCTTTATAAGACGCACTCGATGATAAGACGCACCCCAAATTTTACAGTAGGAAAATAAGAAAAAAATGTTTTTTTTATCAGACCTCATATCAGATCCTCACATCAGACCCCCATAAATATCAGGACATCACATCAGACCCACATATCAGCCCTCTATGTCAGAACCGCATCAGACCTCAGATCAGCCCTTTCAGACCCCCATCAGCCCTTTCAGACCCCCATCAGACCTCTGATCAGACCTTTCAGACCTCAGATCATCTCTTTCAGACTCCCATCAGATCTCAGATCAGCCCTTTCAGACCCCCATCAGACCTCAGATCAGCCCTTTCAGACCCCCATCAGCCCTTTCAGACCCCCATGAGACTAAAATAAAAAAATTCTTACCTCTCCTGTGCCGCAACTCCTCCTCATCTTCGGCAGAAGTCGCACTCCCATGTCTTCTCCGTCCGGCATGCAGCGTCAGGTCATAGTGCGCACACTACGTCCTAACACTGTACGAAGTCAGGACAGTGCAGCGCCAGCCCCAGCAAGAAGACCAGGGATGGTAGGTATCAGAAGCACTTGTAGCGCTTGTTCCCTACTCCCGGCACCTAATGCATACTAGTGAGCGCTTCCATAATGGAAGTGCTCACTAGTATTTGCTTTATAAGACACACAGCCATTTTCCCCCTACTTTTAGGGGAAAAAAGTGCGTCTTATAAAGCAAAAAATATGGTATACGGTATTTGTTTCTGATAATACCCTCCATTATTCTTTGGACTTCCATTCAGCCCCCCAATGACTAAACAACATAGTTATGGACCAATACCGGAGTGGGAAAGGTATCATTGCATAGCTGGATATATACATGAGAGTTTGCGGGGGATCTTTAATCAATATGGCAGCTGCTGGCTCTTCACGCTCAAGCAGGTAAGGTAAGTATGATTTTTTTTTATTAGGGAAAATCGATTCATTATCACGAAGCACGAGAAGATTGGGCTTCGCTGCAAATCAAATTTACCCAATTAACACTTTTGAGCTAGCTCTTCTGAAACTTTCCATTTTGTTATTGGCTCAACATGTTGACAATGCCTTGTCAGTTACTGAAGAATAGTTCAAAAGTGGGAAACAATATGGCCGCACTTACTGTTTTCACTTTTCCAAAATGGCCACTACAATAGTATAGGGCAATCCAGTATTTCTGTACATGCCATTCTTTGATTACTGCCCTTTCTGATATATGGCAAATAATGTATGTGTGGAAAATCCATGTTTGCAATTGGTAAATTCAGTATGAATAGGCCCCGTCCCAGGAACATCCAAACCTTGGTTGACCACCCACTTATGGGAAGTGCTTAAATAAACCCCTCCCATTTATGCCCAGTGCAGCTCAAAATTTGAGACTGTTGGCAACTATGTAAAGAATGTCGGCATTGTCATCTCATGGCGGGAGATGCAGGTGGCCAAATGGGTGTTTCTGTTGCCAAAGCTTTGAATGGGAATCTTCATGTATGATTTGGTTGCCATTATATCTGATTCCTAAGGAATCAGATATATCCAGTGCATTAATAATAACACTGTGATATTCTACCTGACATCATAGAAAAACATGTGTGCTGGAGGGAATTCTCCTACCGGCCAGTACTATAATAGAACACTTGTAACGACAAGGAAAGAAAACATGTTATTGGACATTGGCCCAAGAATTACAAACAGACGAACCATGTAAAGTGTTAGATTGTGTATGGACAGTACAGAACTGCCAGTTCTCGTCCCAGCTGCTCAGTGTGTGCAGTGGAAAACACAAGGATTATGTATCCCTTCTTTTATTTTCAAATCTGACCTGGAAAATTGAACGCTACAACTTGATTGGTTGTTTTGAACAACACAGGCTTTTTCATGGCAGGGTTTGAAATGTTTCCACATCTTTTTTTGACCCTATGTGACAAAGAGTGCCATTTTCCATTAACAGTCCAATTCAAAGGGTTGTGTCATGATAACAACCATTTTCCATACGACCTCGATTGAGACCTCCTCCATTATCCACCCACAAAGAGTGTCACTTGCTCTAGAGGACCCAGACTGTCCATGTATGACATGATCATAATACCTAGTGGGGGGTTTGAAGTCTTATAGGCCAAGCAGTGCTCCTCTGAGGAACAAGGTATGCAAATGAGCTCTCTTTCCAAAAAGATAATTCTATAAGTCAATGTGAGACCCTTTTAAAAAAGTATTAAGACAACTTGGGGTTATAGCCAAGCTAGTACCTAACCTACAGACAGCTGTTTTCCCCTCATCAGTGCAGAGCAAAGAGAAATGACTTAATTAGGCGAGAGCCTTTTGTCAGGATACATGATGTGCTATTTCTCCTTGTGGAGAGCGCCTAGTAGGTAAAAGGAGTCTAATTCTATTCTGAGGAAAAAGGTACACAAATTAGCTCTCATTCCAAAAAGAAAGGAAAGCTTTGGCCCTAATACCATCAGTAGAGGCCCAGATTTCTTTTTTTTTTTTATAAATAACTAATTTGTATACCTTATTCCCAGAGAAGCATTGTATGACCTTTAAGACTCCTTACCCCTACTTGGTGCTCTCCACAAGGAAAAATAGTACTCCTGGATCCTGACAAAGCCCTCTCACCCAATTAAGACAGTTTTCTTTGCTCTACACTGATGAAGGGCAATCATCTCGAAACAGCAGGTGAGGTACAGAGTTGGCTATAACCTTAGGTTATGCCTCAAGGATTGTTGAAAAGTGAAAACATTGACTTCCTGTATAGGATAGCTACATTCAATCTGGTGGTGTTAGAGGCTGAGCTTTCCTTTCTTTTTGGAAAGATAGCTATTGGGCATACATGATTGTAAAAGTAATTTGACAGACAGGTACAGAAGGAAAGTTTGCCCTGCCCACGAGGACTTACTAATTGAGGGTAGGAGAGTAGGCGAGGGTAGAAGATGCTATACGGTAGTGTTAAATCAACAGAACATGCCAACTGAATGGTGATATCTTAGCAAGATGTTGAATGTTGCCATGTTGGACTATTTTGGCCATTGAGTGCTGAAGTTGAAAAGTCCCTCACGCCAAACGAAAGAGCTGCATCCCATAAGTGGAAGCTCAGACTAGGCCACATATCATGGCAGAGATCAATCGACAATAACTGTCATCCAGAGCGTTAACCTTTACAGATCGACCATGAATGATAAGTCATTCTGAAAACAATTCTCTGAAATCCCTAATATGTGGCTAGTTTTAGCCATCCTTAGACACCCTATAGGTTCTCTTGAGCACAACTCCAACTTGCTCCTCCGTGTTTGAGCGTGTTAGAGTCCTCCCTTTGGCACTTCCCAGAGTCTGCCCACCTGGCTCATTCAGTCAAAACAGCAAAGCCCATAAGTGGTGCTTTGGAGCAGTAAGCCCACCCCCCTAGTTAAGCAACATGTGATAACCCACGTCAGCTGGTATCATTCTCTCCTGTACATGCACATCCCCATTTTCTTATAACCCCCTTTCTATAAAGGATAAGAGTATAATAAAAAGGGATTCCTTGCTTGGGGCAGCAGGCATCCCTCTGTAGAGCGAGTCTCATCCATTGTCTAAGGCTACTTTCACACTAGCATTATTGCTGGATCCAGCAGGGTTCAGCAAAAACACTTCCGTTACTGATAATACAACATCTGCATCCGTTATGAACGGATCCAGTTGTATTATCTTTAACATTGCTAGGACGGATCCGTCATTAACTCCATTCAAAGTCAATGGAGGACAGATCAGTTTTCTGTTGTATCAGACATAACGGATCCGTCCCCATTGACTTACATCATGGGTCATGACGGATCCGTCTTTCTCCGCATCCCAGGACGGAAAGCAAAATACAACATGTTGCGGTTTGCTCTCCGGTCTGGGGATGCAACTAAACTGAACAGAATACATTTTGAAGCACTCCGTTCTGTTCAGTTCAGTTTTGTCCCCATTGACAATGAATGGGGACAAAACGTTTTTTTCCGGTATTGAGCCCCTATGATGGAACTCAATACCGGAAAACTCTAATGCTAGTGTGAAAGTAGCCTAAGGATGGGACATTTATTTCTTGCAAAACAAGATCTGCCTTTGAATGGAAGGGTGGTCCGGTTTGGTGACTTTTGTTGTAGTTTACTACCACATTTGGCAATCATCACCATGTAGCCTTTCCACGGGCTGTTTTTATTTAGTGCAATATATATAGCTGTTGTCTGTCCTATCAGAATTCTTTGGAGGCCTTCTGATACATAAAGCGGTAATGTATAGAGCAGACATAGTATACATGTTAGGCTACCCATACATGATGTGACCCCAGTTCGCTACAAACTGCCGGGCCACATTGTTGGTCCTTCACTTGTTCATGCTATTTGTTTCTAACAGCATATTCAAGTGTGAGCTGTCAAGTACAGGTGCAACCTGGCAATTAGCGATGAGCTGCATGTGGATCCCACTGCCAGAGCAGGATAGTGTACAGGCAACCTAACATTGGACAATCATTCAGAATTATTCAAATATTTGTGCGGATGATAGTTGGTAACTTCCATTCCAAGCAGCAGCACATCCCTTGTTCACATGACAAGTCATAATTTTTTGTGTTCATAAAAAATGCAATTAACAGGCAGCATACAAAAATATTATCGGTTTTTGTTCAATCACTAGACATATTTATACTGGGAAATTATCATGAATGATCACAACTCATGTAAAGGACCCCTAAAGCATCCAGGGCTTGATAACCGCCATTGTTATCACTCTTCTCGCCAGTGTTTCCATAGGCTAGCTGCATGGTCGGACTGGCCCAAAAGAGTACCAGAGGATACTCCAGCTTTCACAATAATGAACCTCTAATAAAACAGGGCCCTTAAAGGGGTTATCCCACCTTACTTTTTTCGTGCTTCGGCTCCTTGTTCCTTCCGGCAAACCGCTCAGTTAGGGGGCGTTTTCCTTTTCTTTGATTGACAATATTTGCAGCGCTATGATGACGCACCAACTCCGCCTCCTCTACATGCATGCGCGCTCCCGGGTGTTCCGTGATACTTATGCAGTGACGCCTCTGCTCTCCGAATCGTCTGTAGTTCCTGTCCACAAGCAAGGGATGGTGAGCATTAGCGCTACCATTATTATTCAAATTAGAATTTCTATAAGGTATGCCGAAAGCAGAACGTAGTAAAACGAAACACCGCGCATGCGCGAAAATGCGCAAACCCGCGGACCACATCGGCCTGCTTGCAAGACATACAAGAGATGCTGCCGCGCAAGCGTGGCCACCGCAGCGTTATCGTTGCGGTGGCCGTAACCATTGACGACAGAATATAAACAGATGAAAGATGGTATGTCAGAAATAAAGAGAAGTAGGCATAATCGTTAATTACTAGTATTTGGTAAGTTTATTATCGTTACATGGACATCTAAATAAAGGAGACTTCAGAACATGGTATAACTCCTTTAAGGTCACTCACAATAATTTCCTTGGGCTGAAGGGACTTCCGTCTGACATCGGCTAGATGCCATGTCGTGACTCAGACTAATAATATAAACTATATCTCTTCGTTGTAGGCTAGAGATCGCCAACTTGTGGCACTGTTGCTGTTGCGAAACTACAACTCCCACCATACCCTGATAGCTGAAGACTTAGCAGCAATTGGAGAATCAAGGGTGAAACTATAGGGGAGGTAAAGGTAGCAGACACATTGGGGAACTGGTGACCAAAGCTCCTTCTGCTACATAAGATGGCATCAGACTCCAAATGAGTTTGTCTAGCTGCCCAGCAACCAGTAACGGTGACCACCCTGGATCTGTTGGTAGCACTGGCACCATATTGCAGAAATTATGTTTTCTATCCAGTTTTCAAATGTTACTGCTTCCTATACGTAGAGTTGAGGTGATCATGTTCCTATGGCACATACTTCTGGCCTTGTGTTCTGGCAGCTCACAGTGAAACTTGCCTTCATACCAAGAAATCAGATCTCATCTTTCATTTTCAGGTCAAACAAAGTTTGGATTTTATTTGGCTGCCCCAACCCCCCACTCCCTCCAGAACATATGGACAGGGAGTACTGTCAGGGTGACACGGGCATAGCATAACAATATTTAATTTTTTACATACAGTCAAGAGGACTAATACAGTTATGAAAAATCAATTGAATTCATCAACTATCTCAGTGTATGAGATGTCAGCCGTAATTACCACCTATGAAGTAAGCGACAAGTGGTTTTGATGTGCGTCTTGGCCACAGATAAAACAGATGTGCCGAGTGACATCATGTAATGTTTGTGTTCCTACAAATGTCAAACTTTGATCCCTGGTTCTGTGCGAAGCTTTCGGGCAGCGGTCAGGACTCCCTGTAGAGTATACAGATGTATCATTGCTTAGGATCTTGTACTAACTAAAGTCATCAAATACATCAGCCTGGCTCTTGGCATTAAGACATTGATTCTACTCATTCCCTATGCAAGCAAAAACTGCCAGTGTCGGAAGCAAAACCATGGATGGAACTGGAAGCAAAAGTCTCCATCCAATATGAAGAGGAAGTGCCAGGGTATTGCATCTCAGCTCCCATTTGAACTCCCCTTTAAAGGTCCCCCTCATAAAAGAGGATTACAGGGTTTTTTTCTCTAAAAGCTCATTGTGGGGGCCCCTGACAGCAATCCTCTTTTATAAAGGAGTGCCTTTAAAGGGGAGCTCAAAAAGGGAGCTGAGCTGCAGTACTATTGTTAAAGGGGGATGGAGACTTTTGCTTCCAATTCTGTCCACAGATTTGTTTCTGGCACTGGTGCATACCTACCTAACCAACCTGGATACAGCGGGACAGTCCTGGATTGCAGTGGTTGTCCCTCTGTCCCGGTTTCTGGCAGCTCATCCCTCCCGTCCCCCCCTGGCGCTCTCCATACCTCTGGTCTGGGCAGGGGACAAGGCTGGCCAGCAGTCAGCCTTGGCTCCGCCCCCTGCAGACTAGACCAGCCAATGTGGGGCACAACATATTACGAGGGGCACAATGTGGGAATATTACTGGGGGCACAACATTACAGGGGGGCACAATGTGGGCATATTACAGGGGGCACAGCTGGGCATAATACTGGGGGCACATAACTGGGCATATTACTGGGGGCACAATGTGGGCATACTACAGGGGGCACAGCTGGGCATATTACTAGGGACACAGCTGGGCATATTACTGGGGGCACAATGTGGGCATATTACTGGGAGCACAGCTGGTCATATTAACGGGGGCACATAACAGGGAATATTACTGGGGGCACAGCTGGGCATATTAATGGGGGCACATAACAGGGCATATTACTGGGGGCACATAACAGGGCATATTAATGGGAGCACATAACAAGGCATATTAATGGGAGCACATAACAAGGCACATTACTGGGGGCACAGCTGGGCATATTATTGGGGGCACAGTGTGTCCCTCTTTGTTCATTTACAAAGTTGGGAGGTATGCTGGTGGCTGCCAAAAACAGCTGATTATTGGGGCTTAGTGAGTGTCAGATGACGTATCCGAAAGTTTTGGAAAATTTGATTCAGCTGCTTTGCTGAATTTTACAAAAAATACTCTTTGTGACAAATTACTTTGTCACAAAGTGCATTTTTTAGTAAGTAGTGGGTGCAATGACAGGGAGCTGTGATTGCTCCACTCCCCATGATTGTGCTCCTCAGATGCCGCGGCATCTGAGAGTAATAATGCTGTGTAAAATTAACAGAAATTTGATCACAACAGGCCGGCCGCCGCCATCTTGCTTGAAGATCTTGTGCGAAATATCGAGTGGCCCGAGATGACATCGCCATGCTGGCCAGCGTGGCGACATCATATTCAGCCCTACAGCTTTTTCACACGACAGTGTCCTTTGCGGGGTCAGTTTTATGTCAGTACTGTAACAGAAAGGTCACACAGAGGCACATAGCATGATCAATCATGATAATGCCCTACGCTTCTGAAAGGGCTCGTGTCAGTGTCACATCAGTGAAAAAAAGCATACGTGTTTTATCCTTGAAGTCTGTTTTTTACCATCCGTGTGTCATCCGTAATTTGCGTAAATTGCTCAGTCATTAGTCTTCTGTTAGTTTCCTATTAGTCTTCAATGAAAAGTGGATGCTACGGATGTGACTTTCATGGACCCCTAGACTTCAATTGGCGTGCATGGTCCACATCATGGATCAAAGTAGTGCATGTCCCCATGTATTTTTTACTGACCCATGGTCAGTAAAAAATACTGAAATATGAACAGACACATTTAAATCAACGGGTACGTGTGTTGTCCACAGAAAATGTGGACAACACAAATGAAAAACGGAAATGTGAATGAGGCGTAGGATCCCTCTCTCACGTGGAGCATGATTCCCGCTAGGGACACGCTCGTGTGAAAGAGCCCTTACTCACTGACACGGAAGCACATGCCCAGTTTCATCCTTCAGCTGCCACAAGCTGCAGCAGAAAGTACACACCCCTAAGGCCCCTTTCACACGAGCGAGTTTTTTGCATGGGTGCAATGCGTGACGTGAACACATAGCACCCGCACTGAATCCTGACCGATTCATTTCAATGGGTCTGTGTACATGAGCGTTTTTTTTCATGCATCAGTTCTGTGTTGCGTGAAAAATGCAGCATGTTCTATACTCTGCATTTTTCACGCAGCCCTGGCCCCATAGAAGTGAATGGGGCTTCAGTGAAAAGCGCATTGTATCCTGAAGCAAGTGCGGATGTAATGTGTTTTTCACTGACGGTTGCTAAGAGATGTTGTTTGTAAACCTTCAGTTTTTTATCACGCACATGAAAAACGTATCAAAACGCATTGCACGCGCGTGGAAAAAACTGAACAACTGAACGCAATCGCAGACAAAACTGACTGAACTTGCTTGCAAAATGATGCGAGTTTTCCTGAACGCACCCTGAACGCATCCGGACCTAACCCGTCACGCTCGTGTGAAAGGGGCCTAAAAATGGATACTTTTGAAATAAATCTAGCAGACCAATTGGAACAATGAATGAGAAAATCTCTGGATCCATGTGAGGTACAGGGTTGGTTCTAGCTTTGTTAGAAAGAGATTGTCATGTTCTATATGATGTCTGATTTTCATTTTTTACATTAATTATGGAATAACTCTTTTAATAACACAATGACCTGATTTTATAGTCTTTATAGTCCAAAAATGATCCCTTTTTGGTGACAGATCCTCTTCTGATTCTGAGTCATTCTTGCCGAACGAATACCAAATCTTTCAGATTCGCAGGAATTAGGAATTATTTTGGGAAATTGGTAACAAATTCGATTCGCTCACTTCTAATCAGTACATCACATTATCTCATCGTACATTTACTACAATGTAACCAAAGTTTGATCTTTCCAGACAATGAAACCAATTTTGTGCCGTGCACTTCAGGATTTGCGGCGTTGCTCCTCCAGCCAAAGCTATAACAGACTTTAAGCCAATTTGCACAGTTTAGCAAACAAGGCTCAGTGTGTTTGGGATATTTCTGTATATTGAATGTGAATTTGATACAGGTTTATTTCAGTAACAGAAGATGCTGGAGTTTGATACACAGCTGTGTTTTGCGCCTGGGTTTTCAGTTACATTCCCAAAAGCTGCAATTTAACCTTCATTAGGTTCAGACACCATTGTTTTGTGAACATGTGGTGATGTCCTAAGTAACCACAGCTGAGAGGAGAACATGTCAGACGCGGTATACAGTGGGCGTTAATGGCTCCTCAAATTGCACCACGACCGAGAGGAATCCCTATGGCACTTTCCTGTCAGACTTCCCAAAATCAGATGGAAACATTGTTACAAAGACAAAGTGCAAGCGACGGATCGGATCTTTGCCTTGTGTCATTTAATATCTTGTTTTGGTGGAAAGTGACTCCAAATGCATAAGCTTCCATATATCATCAAGTCGGTGGCAGGGTACACCGCCGAGCCTAACGCGTTGTGCTAGGAAAACAAAAACGCTGGATTTTATGTAACATTTAACAGATCCGTGAACCCTGCAACCTATAGAAAGGCAGACAGAGACAGACAAAGCAAGTCTCGTAAAAATAAAATGACACACGGTTTTACCCTGGGTGAGTCTGTCTGTAGGAATTAGGTTACTGAAGCTTTTCCTCTGGATCACAATTGCAGCTGACAAGTTTAATGACTTTCTGGAAGTGACTGGGGGGGGGGGTACCAGAAATAGAGATTTTGCTGTACTTATGGGATACTAAATTAGAAACCCATTGCAATCCAGTGTGTAATGGCTCATTCCCATGAAGGCTTAGTAAGTCATTGCTCATGTCTTGTCTCCAAGGAGAGCATTGCATGAGTATAACGGACTTAAGAAGTATCTCCACAGAATATATTAAAGGGGTTGTCTCCCTTCAGCAAATAGCATTTATCATGTAGAGAAAGTTAATACAAGGCACTTACTAATGTATTGTGATTGTCCATATTGCCTCCTTTGCTGGCTGGATTCATTTTTCCATGGTTCATATCTGGGGGTTACGACCACCACTGCAGCGCAGATACAAGGTGGACAGGAGCTGCTGCACATGCATGCCTATGAGTGCTATGAGGCCGGTGCTTTTGCCTATAGAGTGCAAGCGCGACCACTTTGCTGGGTGGTCATAACTCCTGGAAAAGAGCAGTGTATAATGTGATGGAAAAATGAATCCAGCCAGCAAAGGAGATAATATGGATAACAACAATACATTAGTAAGTGCCTTGTGTTACCTTAGTCTACATGATAAATGGCATTTGCTGAGGTGAGACAACCCCTTTAAGAACTGTTTAGGCCACCACGGCCATCTTACTATATCTTTGCACGCCTCCATATATTTCCAGAATTATGTATGCATGAAATTTCATATTTATTTTACACACTTATATAGTGCTACTATATTCCGTAGCACTTTACAGTGCCCAATGGGGCTCACAATCTAAGCTCCCTATCAGTATGTCTTTGGAGTGTGGGAGGAAACCAGAGAACCCGGAGGAAACCCACACAAACACGGGGAGAACATACAAACTCCATGCAGATGTTATCCTTGGTCAGATTTGAACCCAGGACCCCAGCGCTGCAAGGCACTGGTGCTAACCACTGATATATAGTTGAAATAAAGCCAGATGAATAGCACTCCTACAATATGGGTGACGAGTGCACGTCTCCTGGGGAAGTGGCAGGTTTCCCCATAAAATAAGGATACTCCGCAAAGCAAAAAATAAAAAAGATGGAGACGGCACGTCCTATATATGGAAATGTTTTCCCGATGCAACGTTTCGGCTTTGCTTGACAACAAATTTCCACATATTGGAAGTGCTGTCTCCATCTTTTTCATTTTTTGCTTTGCGGAGTATCCAGTTTCATATAGGCGCCATAGAAATTCATGAGAAATGCTTGTTGTATTGCATAAGATTTCTCAATGCTGTACACAATTCCAAGGCAGAGGAATATTGAATGTTTCTGGGTGCATAATATGAAACTGTAAGGATGCCATGTACCACCACACACCCTCCATGTTTTGCTAAAGGGGTTATCACGCCACAATATATGAGAGGCCTGATTTTGGCAGGGGATGATTTGGCTGGATCATCAACAAGTTGAATGGCCATCCATGCAATACATAGAGGGCATGGGCTGTGGCTTTTTAGCAGCTCAGTTCTCTGGTTAGTAGAAGTTCCAAGCAGAAGATCTCCTCCTTTAAAGGGGTATTCCCATTTCACAAATGTAGTTTGTATAGTTAGATATAGCCATACCAGTATTATTACTAATAGAATGTATTTATATAAAATGTACCGTTTAGAAGATTTCCCTATTTGTATATCCATTGTCCCACACACATCAGTCAGGCCGTTGCCCCTAGTTACGACCACCGCGCCTATGTAGTAGTGGCGGCCGGCTTGCTTCTTTTCAAACCCGCTCTGAGGTAACTGCTGTATTGTGAACGCACATTACATGAACATGCGGAGACACATCTTAGGGTACTTTCACATCTATGTTTTGGACGCTACCAGTCCAAAACGCAATGGTCAGGATCCGTCCAAGATGCAGACTTTATAAACGGATCCTGCTCCATAGAGATGAATTGATTTTGGAACAGAATCCGTTTCTCTGCGTTTTGGAAGTGCAGACAAAAATGCTACAACCCTAAGATGTGTCTCCGCATGTTCATGTAATGTGTGTTCACAACACAGCAGTTACCTCAGAGCAGGTTTGAGCAGGAGCAAGCTGACCAGCACTACTACATGGCCGCGGTGGTCGTAACCAGGGGCAACGGCCTGATTGATGTATGTGGGACAATGGATATACAAATAGGTAAATCTTCTAAACGGTACATTTTATATAAATACATTCTATTAGTAATAATTTTGGTATGGTTATATCTAACTATACAAACTACATTTGTGAGATGGGAATACCCCTTTAAGTTCCATAGGTCCTGATAGGGCATATGGTCAGAGATTTTGTTCTGATGGCACAAACCCTTCCAAGAAGAACAAAAGAAAAAAAAAACAATAGACTAAGGTCATGAGTGACCATACTCATAATAGACAGACATGCTAAATGGAGTAACCCTTGGTCTGATTGACTACTTATTGTTCAGACAAGGACTATATGTAGTAGTCTAGTTTATAGAGGCTTCCCACCAGACCAGAGGAACTACAGCACAAGAACTGAATATCCTTAAAAGATCTCAGAGGAAAACAAAATATGTCAGGACCAATGCTGAAGTACATATTATCTCCATCTGAACGTGGCGCTAACCTCAGGGGAGATGCCTAACTCATAGTAACGGAAATCTGTGCCCCTGAATACACACAAGACCATGAACAAAGATGCTGAAAATGCTGTTGAAACAGCAGCTGGTATGTAACAGGCGTGAAGGCAGCTCACATGGGGACCTTTTGCAGTCAAGCAATGGTACGTTAAACGTTGATTTAGACAAAGGCTTATTGACTGACCAAATATGTAACAAATGGGGTTCAGGAGGACATCAGAAATTTAAACCGTTATACAGACACCAGGCCTATTCTCTAGTGCATGGTCATATTGTCCATTTCATGATAATGGCGCATTCAGAGTGATGCTAATTTTGATGACTTTACCCACCCTTTATTATCTGAAATAAATTGGATGACTGCTGGCTGTCAAAGCTTTAATAAAGAGAATTGATATCACTCGTAACATTCCTATAATAACACATAGACTATGAAACAATATGGTGGGATCTCAAGGGCATTTTCTTTAATAACAGACCAAAACAAGGGGCCAATCACTACTCTACCCAGATCTCAGGAGATGCTTAACAGGGTCATGACTGAAGATAATTGCAATTAATTTTACCTTCTTAGTATGGGTAGGGTCTACTATAGTTGACCTCCAAGCACTCCACCATAACAGATATTCCTCAGAATAAAGCAAACGGGTATTATAGCTGGATGGGAGATACTACATCTTAGTCCTTATGCCTCGCCCATTCCTTCTCTAACATACCACAATTTTGGAGAAGGGGTTGAGAAGTTATTGCAACTAGTTATGTCATAATAGGTTTCTTGAAAACAGATATCAGTGGTGTAGGAGCCTTTAAAGGGAACCTGTCACCATGTTTTATCCCATTAAACAGAATGTACCTTTAATCTTCTTTACTATCATAGTCCCCAGCGATACTTCCAGAATGTTCTCCGGACCAACGTGTGCAAAATAAACGTTTTTTAAATGTTTCCCCCAGGCTTGTAATTAGCATAAATAATCCCTCCCCTAGTGTTTGATTGACATCCCCTTTCTTCATCCCGGCTTGTAATCTCGCCGAAGATCACGCGCTTGCGCGCTTCCTCTCACATAGCTGACCAATCGAGTGCTTTAGTTTAGCCCCTCCCCCTCATGCCACTACGTGCGGCAGTGTTCCGATGTATTCAGTCCCGTCACGTGGTATCTACTATGGACTTGCCCATAATAAAGACTGCACATGCGCGAGGTTTCATGTATATGGGGCGTTTCTGAGGCGGAGCTGAGGAGCGTGACTGCCAGAAAATATGACTCTTCCCTGTCACCGAAGTAAGATATGACTCTTTTCAGGTTCATTAGCATAAATGGCGGGAATTACAAAAACGAATAATACTTTGAGAAATCGGCTTCAGATTTAATGACATCTATATAATACTATGTTATTGGTAACACATTAGATATCAAACAAGGCTTAGTTTAAGTAGTAAATAGTAGGTGACAGGTTCCCTTTAAAGATCATCCAAAATATGATCACTTCTGTATTTCAAATAGGCTATATTTTTGTGGGGTTTGTTGAGACAATGGCCAACTAGTCTTGATTTCCCAGCAGTGGTAGATTTCTGCAGCAGTGGTAGAAATTCCTGGTTGTCTAGAGCAGTGAATGGACAACATCCCTGGTGGGTTTGGATGGTGAAGGGGCTGTGGTAACATCCCTGGTGGGCTAAAGACTCCCATACATATTAGTGAATGGTGGGTTCAGTTGACAGTCTAATGTGTATGAGGGGCTTAAAAGATGTTGTTCGCCTGACAGATATTGAATGTATATGGTTGGCTCAAAGGGGGTTCCCCAGGCTACAGATATTGATGGTCTATTCTCAGCTGTTTCAAGCTGCTTCGACAACAGAAACTGTGCAGTAGCCCTTCTGGGGTGAATGGGAGCTGAGCTTCAGTATGCATGTTCCAGAAACTGCACAGTACACAGAGCCCTCTCCTTCCAGAACAGGTGATCAGTAGGGGTGTTGGGTGTTAGATCCCCACTGATCTGATACTAATGACCTATCCTGAGAATAGATCATCAATATCTGTAGCTAGGAGAACCCCTTTAAGGCTTTGAAGGGGTAGTGGTAAAAGCTCTGATAGTCTAGGGCAGTAATGAAATTAAAGCATCCCTGTGGTCTCGGGTAGTGTATTGATGGAATTTGAATGCCTGGGATAATGTAGAGTTTGAAGAATGTGAGAAGGAGACAAGTGAAGCAGGATACTTATGGGTCCTCACTCCCTTTGAAGTTGAACAGGCTAAACACACTGTATGACCGGCCCTGTGCATCAGTACTAGAGATGAGTAAAGTTTTCAAAAATTTTATTTGGATGCTTTGCAGAATTTTTCCACAAAATTTGCTTAGTTCAGAATGAATTTGTCACGAAGAGCGTTAAATCATCTATATCCCAGCCTGCAGGGAGAATGTATCTCGGTGTACATCACTGTGCATTGCAGCAACATGCATAGCTAGTCCTTTTCTGGTAATGAAACAGTCACTGTGACAGGCAGGTGGACACCACAATAACAGTAGATTAGACAGCCTATTCACCCCAATTTGAGAATCAAGGTGTAATTGAATTGCTTATCTATTAAACAAGGTGGGCACCCCAATAACAGTTAAATTAAACAGCTTATTCATTCCAATTTGAGAATAAAGGTCTACTGGAATTGTTTATCTATTAAACAAGCTGTACACTGTTCAGTTAGCTATCTCTGTGCCCTATGCAGGGATTGATGCAAAGTGGTCTGTCTCCTATGGATCCCTTCAGCTTCATATTACAGAGCCTGCACTGTCCCTGCAGTCTCCCTATGCTCTCCCTAAAATGTCTAAAAACTCTCCCTACGATCTCTCTATCTAATATTCTACAATTAAAGGCTTCTTGAACACTCTCCCTAGCGCTTATCACGTCTCCACCTATGCTCAGATCACAGTGAAATGGCTGGTGGGATTAGGCTGCATGGCATTACGAGTGATCTCACATTTCCCAGGCTTCAGACTTTCACTTTGTAACACATATAGCCACCATTTTAGGAAAAAAAATCATGCGTTACCACAAAATGAAAGTAAATTTGCATACATTGTGAATTGAATTTTGCCTAAACTTCAGATCAAATCCCACTTCGGATGCTTTGACTCGCTCAACAATAATCACTACGTTAGGCACAGTCATAGTTCAAGATACATGAACAAAAAACATAACAAAATACACACCTCGAAACTTTTTAAGCTGGTAAAGATTCCACAGTGCCCTCCATAAGAGAAGTGAAAGCAGAATAAACGGGGATAGATAGGTAAACCATATCAATTCGCCTTGCACTAGAGCCTGGGGGGGGGGGAAGGGGACAATACATCAGGCATATGAAGATCACCAGTTGGTAACTGGTCCAAGTGAAGAACAAAGCTTCTTCTAAACCAGGGATGCCCAACTTGTGGCCCTCTGGCTGTTGCAAAACTTCCACTTCCAGCATGCCTGGACAGCCTACAGCTATTAGGGCATGCTGAGAGTTGTAGTTTTGCAACAGCTGGAGGGCCATAAGTTAAGCATGCCTGTTCTAAACCATGTCATTGACAAACGTCTTCTGTAGAACTGCTTCTAGAACCTCTGACCAACGTACGTATACTTGGTTTTAGAGGATATCACTGCTTTTAAAATCACGACACGCAGCTAAATACGGCACCACATAGTTCAACGAGTCTAAAAAAATATTTGCCTTTGGGTTTTGGCCCATGCTTACACGTGAAGCTGACATTTTGTTGGCTCCTTTGGCTGTATGCCTTCAGAATGTAAATTTGCTATGACTGCATTTGGCCACAGAAAAAATGTTTTACTGTAATATCATTTTTATGCAGCCAAAACGGAGCCAAAGAGGCTAGATGTCGATGAGCAGGATAGTGTGCCGTGAAACGCGTTAACCCGATGCATTAAAGTGTGCAGTCAGATAGGGTAACTGACCATTGGGACGGCATGAAATACTCACACAGCTGTACAACACTCTTACAGGAAATGCCATCCCTTCGAATGGGCAGCTCGGTCCGTGAGAAAGACTTTACAATCGCTGGCTGTTTTGCACCTGTTCTGATGATTAATGTGAAACATAAGTGCCTGGAAGTGTCAGTTTGGCACATCCCTACATCTAACACTTTTATATGGACAGTAAAACATCACGGATATAACCAGGTTGAAAAGCAAAATCTATCATCAGCCTAATCCTTGTTTTGCCCCGTTCAGGAGAGTGCTTGCTATTTAAAGATCCTAGATCTTTGTACTCATCCATGGGCAAAACAGTAAACACGGCCCGGTGCGCCGAGAACGGGTCACGCTCCAGAAAAGATCTTTGTAGAAGCAGAAAATATAGTGGAAAATTAATTAAAAAATATACTGAATACTGCAATGAGTGAGAATTTTTATATTCTTTTTTTTTGCTTTTTTTAAAAGCCACAGACAACAACAACATGAGAACAGAACATTTATGTCATGTTTATATAGTTTTATTGGACTTTGCTTGGCTTTTAGGTCATTTTATGATAAAACTTGTCCTTCATGTTACAGAATTGAAGACTAAAGAAGCTTAAAATCTTAAAATCAAAGAGTATAAAATGTCCCCTCATATGCCGAGACCCCCACATGGAATATACTTACCCTGCTCCCCGCGCCACTGCTGGTCCCCACACCGCCACTGCTGCTTCTCCCCATACATGGATGAAAACATCCGGTGTCGGGAAGAAGCAGCCAATGGCAGGCGGGGACGAGGCCAGCCTCCTTAGCATCACCCGCGATGCTAGGGAGGCTCGTCCCCGTCCCCACCTGCGATTGGCTGCTACCCCCCCCATCCTCCCGACACTAGATGCTTTCATCTATGCACAGGGAGAAGTAGTAGCGGTGCTGCTGGGACCAGGAGCGATGCAAGGAGCGGGGACCCAGGTAAGTATATTCCATGTGGGGGACATTTTATACTCTTGGATAACCCCTTTAAAGAGGTTTTCTCACTTCAGTAAATTGCATTTATCATGTAAATAAAGTTAATACAAGGCACTTACTAATGTATTGCGATTGTCCATATTGCCTCCTTTGCTGGCTGGATTCATTTTTCAATGGCATTATACACTGCTAAAATCCAGGGGTTATGGCCACTAATCCAGCGCAAATACAAGATGGCCAGGATGGGAGCTGCAGCACATACACGTTCTCATGGTACCAGAGCGGACAGCACTTTTTCTTATAGTGTGCTAGCACGACCACCTCTAATGGACTGTAGGGTGGTCATAACCCCTGGAAACAAGCAGTGTATAATGTGATGGAAAAATGAATCAAGACAGCAAAAGAGGCAATATGGACAATGACAACAGTGACAATTACTGAGCCGCCATTCCACCCCTCAGGAGGGTTCCTCTTATGCACAGTTTTGCTTTAAAGGGGATTACAGGATTTTATATAGATGTCTTATACACAGAATAGGACATCAATATCTGATTGATAGGGGTCAAACACCCCACACCCCCATGATCAGCTGTTTTGAAATAGCTCCAGTACCAGAACTACACACATAGCTCTGTCCATTGTATATTAGATATAGCCAGACACTGGAGCACTGCTCCCATTGACTTCAGTAGGAGCAGCGCTGCAGTAACCAGCTCCCTCCAGAGCTGTGAAGTTCTAGCAACACTTTTTATAAATTACTTCCCCCAGCCCAAAGATGGCCTAGGCAGCTGCCTGAGCAATACTGCATAACAGGGTACTAGATTTGTCTTCTTATGCAGTGTTATTTAATGTTACCTCACCTTATTACCTATGCCTGAGCTGTTCTTAACATCATTTACACAGCATTAAGAAAATTGCTTTACAGCAACCCTATGGGCTATAGACACAATGGTCAGGAGGGGACCTCAGTGACTTCTATGGGAGAGTCTTCTAGACATGCTCTGTGACCTGTGCAGAGGTCATTGTACAAAGAAAGAATAGATAAGATGTGACAATCACCTATTGTGAATGGTGGATCATGTCTTATCTATACACAGAGGTGATATCATTACAGGCAGGATTAGAATGGCAGATAAGCAGGTAACTGCAATAAAGTGGTCTGTACATGCCAAGTAGTGCCCCTATAACAGTAACTTCCACAGTGCCCCCATAGTAGCGACATCCACAGTACCCCCACATCAGTGATATCCACAGCTCCCCCATAACAGTGACATGCACAGTGCCCCCATAACAGTAATTTCCACAGTGCCCCTATAACAGTAACTTCCACAGTGCTCCCATAACAGAGACATCCATAGTTCCCCCATAGTAGCGGCATCCACAGTGCCCCCACACCAGTGACATCCACAGTGCCCCCACACCAGTGACATCCACAGTGCCCCCATACCAGTGACATCCACAGTACCCCCACAACACTGACATCCACAGTTCCCCCATAGTAGGGACATCCACAGTTCCCCCAATACAGTGACATCTACAAAGCCCCTCATAACAGTAACATCCACAGTGTCCCTATAACAACGAAGAAAAATAGCTGGGTTGTTATGGAAACCTGGTGTAAAACTGTATATACTGAGAAAGAAAGAAAGAAAGAAAGAAAGAAAGAAAGAAAGAAAGAAAGAAAGAAAGAAAGAAAGAAAGAAAGAAAGAAAGAAATTCGTTTTTATATATAAAGATTGTATGAATTCGGAGATCTGTAGAAATGCTCAAAGCCTGTGGCCTATTTTGCACAGTCATGGAATTCCTTGGAGATGTAATGTTCTTACAATATACAGTACTGAGAATATTATCCTATTTTTAATTCATGTCAAAAAAAAAATTTCCAGTGAAATTTCTGAAATAATATGCACATAACATCACATTCTGATGTCACAACCTGATGAGAGGCGCTCCATGTGGTTTCGGATCTTCTTGTTGAATTGACAGTAAGGGGTCCATTATCCCATATATTATTCTATTAGCTTCATGTCACAAGTAACAGATTTTCTATTGTGTAATGAATATAAATGGGCACCAACAATGTAAATAATAACAGTACCCCAAACTCCATTCCTAAATACTCCAATCTAAACCCATCTGTCTAACTTCTCACACCGTGCACGGCTAAACCCAGACAGCAGGAAAAGGAGAGTGATGGGATTAAAGGAATTGGACACCACAGAATGTGAAACTTTCCCCCTTGCCCTCTAAAATAATACTATTTATCTAATATAATTGCACATTTTCTGTTTTACTAGGTTATGGGTATAAGCTGTTATGTGCATTCTCTGTGGAAAACACGGTACAGTTCCCTAATAGACTTTGGCTTGGAGCCCAGATCTTGTGTGGTCTGAATATCAACGTATATGCCTAGCGTGTTTTCAGAACTGAATCCGCTCCACAATGAAATCACGTCAAATCTCTCTTTGTGGCCCAGAAATATTTTGGCCGCAAAACTAGTACATTTTGATAAATTAAAACCTGGAAGCAATGGGGCCTGTTAAAAATACACAGTTCTAGTAGAGATGCCAAAAAACCAGTGTAATGTTAATAAGCTGATATTTCCTAATTTACTGCTGACATGCAATAGGGCCCCCAAAAATTATGTGTTGCCCTTAAAACTCAATTTAAGACTTGTTCGGACTTAAATCTTTATATATTAAAGGGGTTTTCCAGGAGTTTTACACTGATGATCCATCCTCTGGATAGGTCATCAGTATCTTATCGGTGGCGGTCCGACACCTGGGACACCCGCTGATCAGCTGTTTGAGAAGGCATCGGCGCTCGCAGTAGTGCTGTGACCTTCTCTCAGGATCTCCTAGGCCAATGACGTCATGTTCATCAGTTACATTGCTTAGGCGCAGTTCAGCACCATCAGTACCAAGCACAGCCACTATACAAAAGACAGCAGTGCCAGTGCCTTCTCAAACAGTCGATCAGCGGGGGTCTTAGGTGTTGGATCCCTACTGATTGGATACTGATGACCTATCCAGAGCATAGGTCATCAGTATAAAACTCACAGAAAACCTCTTTAATATTAGTTATACTGTACATTTTCCATATTGTCTTCATAACTTAATACTGGTGGTGCCTTTTCCAAGATGGCATGGAGTAGGACACAGCTCCAGAAGGCATGATTGCTAGGGAAGAACACAACAGTAGCCTTGTGTAATATAGGTGCATATAGGAGTAGGGATACCATGCTCCTTACATGTCCTTTCCACCTTTTGGGGTCTTGTTGGGCATGTGCCAATGTAATCATATTTCCCCTTTGTGATGAGCAAGGTTCACAGCCTTGGAGAAACCTTGAGGGTGTTGGCGGCTGGCAGTCATGCAAGACAGGTTCCATAGTGGTCCATGTGGCAACACCAACCACACATTGACTGATACAGTAGTAGGAGGTAGCAATGAGAGCCGGACTCATGGAGATCCTGCCCAATACTGTTACAAATTCAGCAGGTCTTAAGAAGACTACATCCTGTTGGCCTGATTTCGAAGCCCTTCTCCTGGTCCCAGAACCAACACTTCCTGCCTCCATTTGTGTGGTTGGTAAGAGAAGAACTCAATGTTTGGCCCAGTTCTGTAGCTTTTCCAGCCCCCTTCTCTGTGTCTACAACATCATTTGGGATAGGAAAGGAGGCTGGCTTAGATAGAGAACTGAGTCAGACACATAGTCCCCATGGAGCACATAATCGACAATGAGAGTAGGAGAAAACTCCATGACTGTGCTAGATGTGGAGGTTCTTAGAGTTGGAGAGGGTCTGAAATGGGGGCAAAGTAGCAGTATTCAGAATTAAAGTACAGTATATTAGTTAGGCTACTTTCACACTAGTGTTTTTTGCGGATCCATCATGGATCTGCAAAACGGCTCTGTAACAATAATACAACCGCGTGCATCCGTCATGAATGGATCCAGTTGTATTATGTCTTATACAGCCATGACGGATCCGTCATGAACACCATTGAAAGTCAATTGGGGATGGATCCGTTTTCTGTTGCATCAGAGAAAACGGATCCGTCCCCATTGACTTATAGTTTGTGTAAGAACGGATCCGTCTTGCTCCGCGCCATATCGCGGACAGAAAAACTCTGCTTGCAGCATTATTTTGTCTGCAATGGGAGCGCAACCAAATGGAAAGGAATGCATTTTGGTGCATTCCATTTCGTTCGGTTCAGTTTTGTCCCCATTGACAATGAATGGGGACAAAACTGAAGCCTTTTCATCCGCTATTGAGATCCTATGACAGATCTCAATAGCGGAATTGAAAACGCTAGTGTGAAAGTAGCCTAAATTGTATTATTTTAAATTTTGACAATAACAAAAAATAACTTTTTTATATTACTGGACAGCCCCTTTAAATATCATCAGTATCTGATCAGTGGGGGTCTGACTCTTGGCATCTTCACGAATCAGCTGTTTGAAGAGGCCACAGTGCTTCAGTGAGTGACAAGGCCTTTTCACAGTATACCAAGCACAGCGCCATAACATGTGCTTGATATTGGCTATTGGTCTAACCCATGTGACCAATGAATGTAACATCATTGGCCTAGGAAGAGGTCATGGCGCCCACTGGCCATAGACTCTTCAAACAGCTGGAATCGGCCCCCCACCAATATGTATTTATGATCTATCTTGACTTCAAACCCCTTAATATTACACTTTTGGAAAATGCCTATTAGGAACACCATCATAACTATATTTTACCTCTACTTATTTCACAATTTTTGATCTATTACATACTCATATCATCTTAAGCAGGGTACAGTGTCTCCTTAAAGAGAGGTTCCTTGTGTGCAGATTCCCTGGAAGTGTTCCTTGGAATAGAGACTTATTGGCAATGCTTCATGGGAAAACAATATGCAAAGAGTTATCTCCTGAGAAGAGAAGAGTAAAATCTTGCTAGCAATATCTAGGAAGTGGCCCCTTGTGAGTCAAAATCCAACTTTTTAACAAGCTTTGGAATATGACAAGGGAAAATAGCCAAGCCACATATCCATCCATAGACAGCTGTTTCAAGGTGCTTGCTCCTCATCCAGGGATGGATTGGACATAGACCCTACAGGCAAATTTCCTGGTGGGCCAATGACCTGGGGGCCACCAGGCATGTTACAATCGGATGCTCTCAACATTAATTGACGATGGAAGTATCAGGTAATTATGTACCCAGCCAGGTACCACAGATGCCTTCTTGAATTCAACGGTATCATTATTACCAGTATTCCTGCCCTCATAGGAAATCGGCCACTAGACTTGAAGCTCATGAGGCAATGTACAAATGGCATAGGAACGCAGGCATCTCAGGTCCTAGGCTGGACTAGGCTTATGTCCTGCGCTGCATGTGGTATGGCTGGGTCCACCTGCTTGTGTTGCCACCATCTGGATGGGCCACTTTACAGTAAATTTCCAGTCCTCCCCGACGCTCATCAGTATGGGGTAGGATTCTGGCTGGCTGGGTATACCTGCTTAAACAGGATCCTGTGTCTCATTAAAGAGACCAGACATGTGGAGACTTACTGGAAGTGCTTCATGGTATGACTGGCACCCCCGCCAGCCAGCATCCTACTCGATATTGATAAAGGGCAAAGTCTCCAAAACAGCTGTCTACAGATGGATATCTGGCTTGGCTATTTTGCCTTTTCATATTCCGAGGTATGCTGAAAAGTTGGATTTTGACTTATAGGGAGCAACTTCCAAGAGGTGGCGCAAGCGAGACGGTTCCTTTTTCTCAGAAGACACCTCTTTGCATTCCCATATCATAAAATAGGAAGTTAAAAGAAAAGTAATAAATAAAGTATTTATGCTGATCACCCGCTGAATACACATTCTGTTGAGCTACGCTACGCAAAATCAATAAACTGTATATTGCTCAACTTTCCAAACTTCTTCTTTATGGTGTTAAAAACAAACTCAGGTCACTTTGTGAAATGCTACAGTGTTCTTCTGCTTCCCCCATCCCCCTCCTCAACATTTTTTTTTTCAGTGAGGCTTTGCTAAACAAACTCTGACTTTACACCCTTTGAGGGTCAGTGACACCCCATAATTTACAGTTTGGAATGCAGACTTCGGGGGAAGGAGGATTGGGTGAAGCATGGTGTCAAGGATATATTGGTTCGCATTTCGCAGGCCTGCCCCCTTTTTGGCTTGTTGCCTTGGTGATTTTTTTTTTCTTTTGAAACTAAATAACCAGGAGGAGAAAGGACTGGGATTCATACTGACCCAGCTGGGAGATGTCATTGCCTCTCAATGGATGTTATGTGCTCGGTGTGAGAGGAATGCTGGAATCTCGATCTATGTGACCGCAGTTGCAAAAGTCCATTTGCATTCATTTGTATATCCGCGGTTTGACTTCTGATAGTTTTTTCCTTTTTAGAAATAATGGACATAAGTTCTTTATTTGAGACCTGAAAGATCCTGGAGTTCAGCGTTAAACCACAAAACCACTATAAATGCATCACTGTGCTATCACGTTATGTAATCCAAAGCAGGTTACAAGCCGGGCCAGGATTACTCATAGCGTTGTTTTAAAAAGAAAAATTGTACTGTCAATTTTGAAAAACATTGCTGTTTTTTTTGTTTGTTTTTTTTTTGTTCGCCCTTACAGTCATTTATTTTAATTGATAATATCAAAAATAGCCATTCCCCCGAATGATATTCTCATTAGTATACATACTAAGATTTAAAGGGTTTGTGCCTCTAATAACACACAGCATAAGGAATACATCTTTGATCGCTGGAGGTCAAACTGTTGGAATCTCCCCAGCAATTGCAAGAACGGGGGTCTGCAAGTGCCCCCATGAGAATGCAGCGGTGCTATCTCCATTCCCAGTACGGCGTTGCTGAAAGTCCCATAGAAGTGAAGGAAGTGATGGCTGAGCATGCTCGCTACTGCTACAATCTAATGGAGCAGTTCAGCGACACTTGGGGACCCTCCATTCCAGGCGGTCGGACCCCCAGCAATAAAACATTTATTCTCTATCCTATGCTGCACAGGGGGGGATAGGGAACTTACAGTGGCGCTGTAATACTAAAAATGGCCCAGTTTTGTAGTTGGGTTCAAATTGATGGAAGGCAGGGCCAGCAATACCATATTGTGGAACATTGCACCACCCCAACAGAGCCAAATACCACAGTCCATCACAAAATACTGCCAGCAGCACAAAATACATCCCCAAAAACTTCCACTGGCCGGCCATGAGGAGGGCTCAGGCGGCCCCCTGGTTATCCACCCACCGGTAAATTTCCCTGTAAGGTCTATGGCCAATCTGCCCCTGCCTGTGCATAGGGAATACGTGTTATTAATGGCACAGCCCTTTTAATTCCCAAATGGTCGGACGTTGTAAGCCATTTAATTTGGAAATGCCCCCTCCAGCCCCAAATTGCTCATATCTACATAAACTCCGCCTCTTTGCTGCTCAGTGGTTCATAGGTAATCCTGCTGAAATCAGGACTTCCCAGAAGCTCACCAAAAACAGTGCCAAACATTGTATTGTGGCTGTGCTTGGTATTGCAGCTCTGCTCCATTCACTTCAATGGGGCTGAGCTGTGCCTAGGCCATGTGACCGATGTACAGTGACATTACTGGTTTAGGAAGAGAGAGACCGCAGTGCTCACTGAGCGCCTGGGCTCAATTAATAGCTGATGAGTGGGAGTCCCGGCGGGAGTCGGAACCCCGCCAATCTAATATTCATGACCTAACCTGAGAATAGGTCATCAATATCCTTTCCTGGATTACCGCTTTAAATGGGTTTTCTGAGAGTTCCTCAAGATAAGTCATCAATATCTGATAGTTGGGGGTCCAACTCTCTGCACTGAGCTCTGACCTCCTCTAAGCCTACCAAGCACAATGATGTACATTGTATAGTGGCTGTCCTTGGTATTACGGCCCAGGCCCAGTCACTTAAATGGGACTGAGCTGCCAATAAGCAAAGTGATTTATGAGAGTGACATCACTGGCCCAGGAAGAGGTCGCGGCACTCCAAATCCTCCAAAGCCTCTTCAAACAGCTGATCGGTGATTGACGACGGGAGGGGGGAATTTAATCACCACAGAAACAGATATTGATGACCCATCCTAAAGACAGGCCATGTATATTAAACTCCTGGAAACCCCCTCTAGAACGGTATTACTTTAATTTACCAAATAAAATAAATAAATGTACAACAGCAGCTAAAAATATAATTATTAATAAGCATTGGCTACAATCCAGCGCTTGCGCCGCTCATCCTGTACCCAGACGGATTGGGAAGAACGGACTGGCGCATGTGCACTAAAAGCCCTTGCGCCTCTGCTCATAGTGGGCAGAGCAGTGCATAGGCGTGGGGCACAGGATGAGCGGCGCAAGTGCTGGATTTGTGACGAGGAGAACTTCATTATAATAAACGAGGGTGGGCCGGAGCAGTGGAATAGGAGGGTTTGGAGTGCAAATCGCCTGGGGGCCTGGGCAATAACGCCGCCCCCGGGCACTTGCACAAACTAATTAGCATAAGTTATAAAAGTATTTTTTCAGAGATATCTACATCTATAATAAAGGTACCGTTGTGATATATGGAAAGGAGTCTATAGCCTGATCTGAGCAGTCAGATTAGATGAAAGACTCTCTTTAAAAAATTTGATTGTCACGAAACACAATACTTTGTAAGTTGTGGGTGCAATAAGGGGGAACGGTATTGAACCCCACAGATGCCGCGTTCATTGCTCATGGTGGCATCTGAGATTAATATTAAGGCTTTTCAGGGGTTAATCATTAAAAAACAAAAAATTGTACTTAACTTATCCATTTGAATGCAAAGAGGCCGCCGCGGCCATCTTGCTTGAAGATCCAGTGTAAAATGTTCCGCGGTGCGTGATGATGTGATCATACTGGCGTCATACGTCACCACGCACGAGATTTTGCACGGGATCTTCAAGCAAGATGGACACGGCGCCCGTTTCACGCTTAAATGGATGACGTGAGTATGATTTTTTAAATGTTTACCGCCATTTCAGGCAAAAATGATTTGTTATTGCGAAGCATCGTGAAATTCAGCTTCGCAGTGAATCGAATCTTCCCTGAAATTCGGATCGAAGCATACTTCGATTTGCTCAATGCTAGTTACTATTGTTGTGAATTTTTACATACAGAATAAGCTCCACCACAGGCAGTAGCGCAGGATGTTTTTTTTCCACATTTAAGGCATGTGACTGTTTGGGAGAGTCAGGAGCGAGTCGGTGACTAATGACACAGAATGTAAACGCTAATATTGAGTATTACAGGGAAGGGGCTCTTTAAACCAACGTCGTGACCTTGGGCAAGTCATTTTATCTCCACTTGCCTTAGGCATCTAAACAAAAGTAGAGAGCTGGTGCGGGGGAGCGCGTCTGCGGAGTACAGTGGGGTTTGTTATGTTTGAAGCTGCTTTCGCTTTGGTCGGAGGGAAGACTTTCAGCTCTGCGAACATTGCCAGCTTATCTTTTACAAACACTAATGGAAGGGTGACCTTTCATCTTTAAGCTGGAGTTTAATTCCTGTTACGGTATCAACTCCTCTTCCATTAAGATCAGTGGTCCTGTGTTCCACGGTTTCAATGAAACGTTTACAACTAAATTGTTTGTCCGATCGTTCAGCTTATCTCTTGGGCAGGGGCGGATTGGGAATTTAAAGTGGAAAAAAATACTAAAAGTGACCCTGCTTTGTAGTCGGGTCTAAATTGATGGAAGGCAGGGCCAACAATACCATATTGGGGGACATTATACCACCCCAACAGAGCCAAATACCACAGACCATCACAAAATACTGCCAGCAGAACAAAATATAGCCCCTGGGCATTGACCCAGGGGCTATAGCCAATCCACCCCTGCTCCTGGGAGAACATCATCTGTTGGGAGCTCCCCATACACATTAGGGTGAAGGCCTAACCAGTTGAAAAGGCAGGCCTACAATACTATAATGTGTAAGGGGGCCTTAAAATAACCAATAAGGTAATTTTTTACAACAATTTTCATTAAAGGGGGTTTCCCGAAGTAGAATATTGATGGCCTGTCCTCAGGATAGGTCATCAATATCAGATTAGTGGGGGTCTGACTCTTGGCAACCCTGCCGCAGTGCCCCGCTGACCTCCATGGCCTCTTCCTAGGCCAGGTCACGTTCATCAGTCACTTGGCCTAGGAGCAGCTCAGTCCCATTCAAGTGTGGGGTTGAGCGCGATACCAAGCACAGCCACTACATAATGTACGGCGCTGTGCTTGGTATGCTGAGAAGAAGCCGCAGTGCTCACTAGAGTGCCATTGATGTAAAAAATCAAAATCAGACATCATATAATACAAGACAATATCTTTAAAACAAAGCTAGAACCAACCCTGTACCTCACATGGATCCAGAGATCTCCACATTCATTGCTGTGCTAGATTCTCTTCAGCCTGGCAGCTCAGGGGGCATGTCCTTTCTGTTGCAGCTCTCTCTCTGTAACGGCCACAGTTTCTAACAGAACATATGGCTGGTGGCAGTTGAAGATTTAAACTGAGCATGTGCAACCAGCTCAGAGAGACGGACAAAAAAAACAGGAAAAGAACAAACAGTAGATGTCGCTATACAGATACATTTTATGGAATAACTCAGTGGCTATACTGAATTTTTTATTACATGCAATTACAAAAGTATTCAGATCCTGGTGCTGGTTTGAAAAATCTAAAATATGCTTTGTGACACAACCCCTTTAACTATCTAAGGCAGCCTCATTGCGCTGAATGGAGCGCACATGCATAACAGTCCCTACGTTCAAGCTGGGGAGCGCTGACCCCTGTTCTCATGATTGGCGGAGGCTCCACAGGTCACATTCCCTATTCTGTCATGGTTTTAATGGGATGACCCCTTTAAGCCTACAAATATATACAGGTACTGATACTAACCTGCTAATCCTAGTATATAAAGTACGTAAAGATAGTACTGCCCCATTTGCTCACTATGGAAGTGATGCAGTGTGCAGAGGCACCATCATACTTTTTTGGGTCTCTCAATGTAAGAAGCCCTTAAAGGGATATTCCCATCTCAGACAATGGGGGCATATCGCTAGGGTATGCCCCCATTTTCTGATAGGTGCGGGCGCCACCGCTGGGACCTGCACCTACACCGATAAAGGAGTGAGGAAGGTGATGGCTGGGTCCAGCGACCACCAAGTGCTCTCCCAATAGTAGTGAATAGGAGCACACCACGCTTGCGCGGCCACAGCTCCCATTCATTTCTATGGGGCTCACGGAAATAGCTGAGCCAGCTCTCGGCTATTTTCGCCAGCCCCACAGAAATGGAGGGCGGCTGCCCATGCGCAGTGCATCCTCCACAACTTTAGGGACTCCGTTCTCAGCGGGACCCGCACCTGTCAGACAATCGGGGCATATCCTAGCGATATGCTGCCATTGTCTGAGATGGGAAAACCCCTTTACGGCCTCTTTCACACGGTCAGTATTTGGTCAGTATTTTTGCATCAGTATTTGTAAGCCAAAAACAAGAATGGGTCCAAAACACAGAAGAGACACAAATATTTCTATTATACCTTTTCTCTGTAGGTTCCACTCCTGGTTTTGGCTTTCAAATGGTGACTAAATACGGATGCAAAATACTGATCAAATACTCACCGTGTGAAAGAGGCCTAAGGCGTCATTCACATAACAGTATTCATTTTGTGGTCCGCAAAAAATACGAATGACGTCCGTGTGCATTCCGTATTTTGCAGAACGAAAACGCTGGCCCCAATAGAACAATCCTATCCTTGTCTGTAATGCGGATAATAATAGGACATGTTCTATTTTTTTGCGGAACGGAAATACGGACATATGGAAACGGAATGCACACGGAGTAACTTCTGTTTTTTTTCCGGATCCATTGAAATGAATAGAACCATTGGAAAGAAAATATGTTCGTGTGCATGGGCCCGCATACTGAGATGCCTTGGGAAATAGGAACCCTGCATCAGTTCGTACCACCATGTACAAGGAAGGTGAGGTCAACACGAGGTGGGTCTCATCTCTCCATAAGCCTCTATGAAATCCATACCTTTAAATCTTGCATACAGACTGGATTTGAAATGCAAAGCCCTGAACGCTGAATATCTCAGCATCCGCCTGCAAGTAACTTCACAGACAGTTTTATGATTTGCATTCATTTGTGTCTTTGCTGGCTATGGCATATTTTAAGCCCTGTTTTATGAGAACCATACATAACAAGCATGGCTTTTGCACTTCCAAGACATATCTGCCTGACTCTTACGGTCTCAGGAGGGTGTGGCTGATGAAACCGTTCATGATTACATACCGGGAATACAAACATAAGTTATGGTGTGTTACAGAGAGTCGAAATACAGAGAAATATCATCCTACGGGCTTAGAAAAGTCTCGTCGTCAGCACACATGTTCAAGAACTTGACTCTAATTATAATAGAGCCTCCAAAGCCGCAAGGGATTCTGGGCAATGACAAGTTCAGCCGGAGGTTAGAAGATACTTGGCGAAATGTGAAATTGTTTCCTATGTTATGATAAATAAACTCAATGGTCATACTGGTTGTAGCCAATTAATTCATCCCATTATCCTCTAAGAGGACAAACAGAAAAAAAGCCTCTTCAGAAAGATGATGTTCCAAAAATTCATATAAATTAAAATCCAGGCAAAAGAGAAATATTACACAAGCAAAATAATGGTGACATTTCAAGGTTGAGCTCCATTTATTAAAATATTTGCAGTCGTCTATGTGAATCCTGGCGTCCTCTTCTCTTGTCTGACCGTTTACTGAACTTTGGAGGACCTGGTGGGATAAAATAAACGTTTATTCTGCTGCTTCGAGTAGATTTTTCTCATAAAAAAAGAGACGGCTTACAAAAGATGGAATGGGGAATATGGTTTCAGGGAGGAAATTGGTTTTCGTGTTTAACCCCTACTTTTACTGTCCGTAGCATGAAGAGATGTGAGTAGATCTAAAACCCCAGTCACACATACTCATTTTTTGCGAATCAGATGTGAATCAAATGTGGACTTATTCAATTAAATGTCACGCAAAAAGATGGAACATGTCCTATTCTTGTCCATTTTGCAGGCAAAAATAGACATTGTTGCAATGGATATGCAAAAAAAAGGATGAAACTCAGACATCACATGGACGTCATCTATATTTTTTGTGGATCCGCATTTTGTGAATGCCCCTTATTTGTGGATGGTCTAATTTCAAAAACTTTTTCCCTTAGTTTTTTTACCAGGATACACATCTCACAAAGCACCACATATGAGGATATTTACAATGATCTGAAGTATACATTTGGTAATTTTATTGTTAATTTGGTATCACATTTTATATGTGACTCTGTGCATCACCTTAAAGGGGTTGTCTCGGGAAAAAATATTCTACATTTTCTGAATAATTTTGTAATTGCATTTAAATAAAAATTTAGTATAGCCACTGAGTTATTCTGTACAATCGATTAGTATAGAGGCACCTGTGATTAGTTATTTTCCTTAGTCCTCTCTGCACCTCAGTAACATCACTGAGGTGGACGCACATGCTTCATCTCATCCTCCAACCGCCACCAACCAAGTCTACTGTAAGAAGCTGTGACAGTTATAGGGAGAGAGCTATAGCAGAAGGGACACAAAGTGTCCATTGAGCCGCCAGTTTGAAATAAATCTAGCAGAAAATTGGAGCAATGAATGGGGGAGATCTCTAGATCCATGTGAGGTACAGGGCTGTCTCTAGATTTGTTAGAAAGATATTGTCATGTACTAGATTATGTCTAATTTTTTTTTTTTTTTTTTTTTTACATCAATCATGGGATAATCCCTTTAACTTGGATGTCATGATGCTGAAATAAAAAAATACTCAAAAGGTTAAATAGGAAAAGTCAACCCTGCTAATTAAGGACGAACTGGGAACTTAAAGGGTTTCTGTCACCAGTTTTTTCAGTATGAATCAGGCTGACATTAGAGATTTGCTAATGTCACCTGATTCCAAATATATATCTGTTTTATTTACTGGTGCCCCCATTTATATATAAAATGAACTTTTATTTTATGCTAATAAGGCTCCTAGGTGCAAGGGGCGTTACCTCTGCTCCTAGAGGCTCTGTTGATTGACAGGACCAGGCAGAGAAGAAACACTCAATTCACCATAGATTTTAAGGACCTTCAATGATGTCATGACCATGTGATCAGTCACATGGTTAGGATCACACAAACAGCCTGTCTCCTCATAAACCATGTGACTGATCACATGGTCATGACATCATTGAAGGTCCTTAAAATCTATGGTGAACTGAGTGTTTCTTCTCTGCCTGGTCCTGTCAATCAACAGAGCCTCTAGGAGCCGAGGTAACGACCCTTGCACCTAGGAGCCTTATTAGCATAAAATAAAAGTTAATTTTATATAAAAATGGGGGCACCAGTAAATAAAACAGATATATATTTGGAATCAGGTGACATTAGCACATCTCTAATGTCAGCCTGATTCATACCGAAAAAAATGGTGACAGAAACCCTTTAAAGGGGTTATCCAAGACTATAAAAAGCTCCACCATATGCCAGGCCCCTCACACTAAATATACTTACCTGGCTCTCTGCACCGCCGCAGCTGCTTCTCCCTGTGCGCGGATGAAAACATCTGGTGTCGGGGGGAGCAGCCAATGGCAGGTAGGGATGAGCCTTCCTAGCGTCACGTGCGATACTATGGAGGCTCGTCCCCTCCATCGCCTGCCATTGGCTGCTCCCCCCGACACCGGATATTTTCACCCGCGCATGGGGAGAAGCTGCAGCAGTGGGTGGGGGCCAGGAGTGGTGCAGGGAGCGGGGAGCCAGGTAAGTATATTCACTGTGAGGGGCCCGGTATATGGGGGAGGCATTTTAGAGCCTTGGATAACCCCTTTAAAGTGACACTGGGAAAAAAACTAAAAGTGGCCCAATGTTTTAGGCAGTTCCAACTTGACAAAAGGCAGAGCAACACATGGCCAACACTAGTAGGCAGGGCCAGAAATACCATAGTGCAGTACAAAATCCCACCCTAGCAGAACCAAATACCACACTACAGCACAAAATACTGCCTTTCCTGTCCTGAGTATGGCAACACAATTGAATTCAGGAGGGCACCTAAGGCCACTGGCCAAAGCATTAATAAAGAACATCAGATGTTTAAGAATTAATAAAGACCATCAGATCATTATGTACCTGGCCGGTGGCCATGTGGAGCTCTGACCACAGGTAAATTTCCTTGTAAGGTCTATGGCCAGTCCACCACCTGCTGCTACTTTTAGAGCCTACTGGAACAGTTTTAATGCCTGAAAACCTACCCCTGGGTATCTACAACCTCCACTAGGGGGTGCTTACCACATATATATTGACGTCAAGAGGACGACTCATGCAAGCTCCTTCTAGTGGTAGGCACAAAAAGTCTTGGGGAGACAATTCTCTGCTTTGTCTAGAGTCCAGAAGATCTCCCCATATTTGCTCACAGATGAAAATGTGAATATCATACTCAGAGGTTTATAAGGAGGAAGACATTTTGGGAATCTCCATGTTATTTTGAAATTTCCCTTTGACATTTTATTGCATCGCTGATTGCTTCTTCTAAGGGTTAATTATTTCTTATGGGTGACTTCCATCTTTGCTGTTGATACTCATTTCTCTAAACTTTGAATACAACACATGCAATTTTTCGCTAGTCTTGCAAAAGTACTGTGGTTACTCAAGTAACCAATCTGGATTGCAAAACAGTTTTGATGGCCTGGAAACACAGATGGTAGTATTTTCATCAAAATTTCATATAATTTAAATTCCAATGAATGGTTAGATCTTTGAAGAAGAAGAAATATTTGACACAGGGGAACATGAATTT
Organism: Rhinella marina; assembly: GCA_900303285.1. Lineage (NCBI taxonomy): Eukaryota > Metazoa > Chordata > Amphibia > Anura > Bufonidae > Rhinella > Rhinella marina. Next base: position 29,722 of record ONZH01001207.1, on the reverse strand, counting down.
GAAAAGTCATATACAGTAGTTTTGATTTTATTTTATTATGATAAAAATGGAAAAAATGTAATCTTGGGTGTATTTTTTAATTTAACTTTGTGTGCATTTAATAGTTTGATTTTATGTGCATTTTTCCATTTCATTTTGTATTTTTTGTTTAATTATGTGTGGGTGTTTAATTTCCTGACCTACAGTTATGTCGTGATTAGAGATGAGTGTATTTCTTAAAATTTGATTCTGGTCCGATTTCGGTATACATGCCTTCCTATGTGTCTGAATTAGGCTTCTTTCACACGGCCGTTGTGTTTTGCGGTCTGCAAATTGCGGATCCGCAAAAAAGACGGATGACATCCATATGGCATCTGTTTTTTTGGTGGATCCATTGTAACAATGCCTATCCTTGTCCGCAAAACGGACAAGAATAGGACATGTTCTATTTTTTCTTGCGGGCTACGGAACGGACATACGGATACGGACAGAACACAGTGTGCTGTCAGTATTTTTTGCGGACCCATAGAAATGAATGGGTCCGCATTTTATCAGCAAAAAATGGGGATCAGAGCCCGCAAAATTTACTGTTGTGTGAAAGAGGCCTAAGGGCGCATTCATATGACTGTGCCATGTTTTGCGGACCACAAATTGCGGATTCGCAAAACAGAGATGCCGCCCGTGTGCGTTCCGCAATTTGTGGCCCATTATAGAAATTCCTATTCTTGTCCATGTTTGCGGATAAGAATAGAATATGCTATCTTTTTTGCTGGGCCGCGGAATTGTCCCATTGAAATGAGTTTTGCAGCCCCATTGAAATGAATGGGTCCGCACCCGTTCCGCAAGGTTGCGGAACGGATGCAGACCCATTCATATGGCTGTGTGCATAAGCCCTATATTTGAACCAAATCAAAGTAGTCCCTTCCCATTTTTCTCTTTTCTCATTCATTTGAAATTACTACAAAATGTGGTTTCTTTGAATCAGGACTTTTTGAAACATTTGGGTCAAAATCTACATTTTAGAATCAACGTTAGGGCTCATGCACACGACCGTATATATTTTGCGGACTGCAAAAGTGGATTTGTCAAAAATGCAGTTGACATCCGTGTGCATTCAGTATTTTTGCGGAATGGTACAGCTGGTCCCTAATAGAACAGTCCTATCCTTGTCCATAATGCGGACAATAATAGAACATGTTCTATTTTTTTACGGAACAGACATAGGATCATACGGAAACGGAATGCACACGGAGTAACGTCCGTTTTTTTATTAATGGTTCCGCATATGGTCCGCAAAAACAACGGATCAGACACGGAAAGAAAATACATTTGTGTGCATGAGCCCTTACACTATAACATCAGTTTTTTTAGCCGACCCTTTGAAATGAATGGTTCCGAATACGTTCATGTGCATGAGCCCTTAGTTTAGGTTAATAGATCTATGATCGGGCCAGGACATATGCAGTATTACTAGCATAAAAATGTGCCTGTAATATGATCGTGTGAAGCTTGCATTTGTGTGTATTTTTATTTTGTTTTGTGAGTATTTTTAAATCCATTTTATATGTGTTTCTTTAACATTATTCTCGCTTTTATTTTACAATTTACTTTCATTTTACGTCTTTTATTTTTGTTTATTTTATGTGTCTTTTATTTTGTTTTTTGTCTATTTTTTATTTCATTTTATGCGTCTTTTATTTTGTATTTTCATCTATTTTTTTAATTTCATTTTGTAGTTATATTTTTTTAAGTTGATTCTGTGTATTTTTTTTTGCAACTTTGGTGAGTGCTATGATTTCCTCTCTTTCCTGGTGCCAATCATAATACAGTTCACTATATTATTATCTTGCAGGAGTTTTAAGAACCTCCATTCCACGCCTGAGTTTCTAATCCAATTTAGTGTGATAGTTAGTTGGAATCCCTTAGAGGCCTGTAGTTCACTCATTCTCCCACAGTGCTGAGATTTCCCTTAGCCCAGCTGGCAGGAGATTTTAGAAAAAAAAAATAGAATCTCAGGGGGGAAGGATCTGGGACTTGAATGAGGCCTTTTGTCCAAACCTCTATGAAGCCAGATTAATTATGCATTGCAGAACACAGTTTTAAAGCTCTGAATTAGGCCCTCATTGTGCACAGAGGACAGCATAGGTTTGAAAGCAAAAGAATTCCCATTTCCATCACAGGGACAGTCATATAATGACTAAAAGAATTCAGAATTAAAGAAAATGTAATTAAACAGTATTTTGCAGTTAGCCCTGCATGGAAGTTATCTCTGGCATTCATAAAATGATTCTTTGACATTTTTTCACAAGATCTCTCCATAGGTGGCAGCTCTTTGAAAATTTTCCAGTTCTGTCTCTGTAACCAGGTTACCTTCCCTTGTCCCACTTCACTAAATGGGAAACCTCATTTTTAACTTCAGAGCACTAATAGGCGTTACAAAAACCATTGGTCTTTAATCCTCATTATTAGAATTTTTTTTATTCCCGGATGCTACATGAAATATTGATGGGCCCACTGACACATAATTTCCCACTGAACCGACAACAGGAATGTTTTTGTATAAAATGTGTTAAAATAAAAATAAGAGTTTTATCAGACTGATATTTTAAATTTATTATCACTTTTTTCTTTCAAGCAATTTACACATATGGCTTTTGATGAAATTTTACTTCAGGCTTTGGAGCAATTTTTTAGAGGAAGTCTGGAGTAGATGCAAAATAAATGGAAAGTTTAAGGCCCCTTTCACACGGGCGATGTGATGCGAACGCATTGCACCCGCACTGAATCCTGACCCATTCATTTCAATGGGGCTTTTCACATGGGCGATTTTTTTCACCCCTAAGTTCGCCATTGCTTGCAAATCGCAGCATGTTCTATATTCTGCGTTTTGCACGCAGCCCTGGCCCCATTGAAGTGAATGGGGCTGCGTGAAAATCACATTGCATCCGCACACAAGTGCGGGTGCAATGCATTTTTCACGCATGGTTGCTTAGAGATGTTGTTTGTAAACATTCAGTTTTTTATCACGCGCGTGCGAAATGCATCCATACGCATCGCACCCGCGCGGAAAAAACTGAACGAACGTATGCCTGCGATTGCGTGCAAATTGGTGCGGATGCGTGCCGATTTTCCGGAATGCATCCGGACTGAATCCGCGACGCCCGTGTGAAAGGGGCCTAACAGTTCATCAGAAATCAGTTGTGTTTTGGGGGCCTTAAAGGCTCTCCTTAGACTTTCTTCAAATTTAGGTTTTTGTTTTTTTGTTTTGTTTTTTTTTTTACAATTTTTGTTGCATTTTACTTTACAGCATTTTGAGTTTTTTTTAGCATTTTTTTACAGTAACATCAAGAATTTTTTGGTACATTATCACTTTCCATATACATAATTGTTGGGCCTGTTATAGGAATGCTTTGCCTATTGGGAGTTAGGCTAGTTTCACACTAGTGCTGAAATGATCTGGCTGGCTGTTCTGGCAGAGGAACAGCCTTCTGGAGTTCATTGCATCCAACACAGCCGGAATGGCCTAAAGCACCACCAGGCCCCATTGACTATAATAGGACCTGGCGGGGATCCGGCCTTTTTTTCAGCATTAGTGCAGAGATTTGGCCGGACAAATACTGCTACAAGCAGAGTTTTTGTCCAGTCGAATCCTGGCACTAAGAGGCTGAATCCCCTCCGGGTCCCATTAATTTCTATGGATTGTGTGGCTGGGGAGGCTTCCTGTGATTTCAATGGCTGCCATATAGGTGTTTGACTCCAACATACAATGCACACTAGGTTCAATATCGTAGGAAGACAATTTGCCTATTATAAGGCAGAATATTCCCGTAATACGCCATGCAATGAAGTTCACCGTGGATTTTCTCTTGCGGATTCGTATAAAATCGTAGGCAAGTGGAGATGTTTAAGGGGCTCATGGCTTTGTATAGCTTTGCACAACATGGATGTGCATGAAGCTTAAAACCCCTTCCTGATGCAGTGACTTTCTATTGTTTAATTTTTGTTTTTTCCCCTCGCCTTCCAGAAGCCATAGCTTTTTTTTTCTTTTTCCATTCACAAAGCCATATTGGGGGGGAAAGGACGGAGGGTTTGCAGGACAACATTTAACATTGCATTCAATGTAGTGGGAAGCTGGAAAAAAAATTTAAATAAGATTCAATTGTAGAAAAAAATGCAATACCGCCATAGTTTTGTGGGTTTTGTTTATACAGCATTCCCTATACTGTAAAATTTAAATGTTAACTTTATTTTCCAGGTCAGTACGATTACAGTATTACCACATTTTTATAGTTTTTCAAGGTTTTAATACTTAAAAAAATTAAAACTTTGAAAAAAGTAATTTTTTTCTTTTCATTGCCAAATTTTGACCCTCATAACTTTTTTATAGTTATGTGTACAGAGCTGTGTGGGAGTTAATTGTTTGCGAGCTGATCTGTGTTATTCATTGATAGCACTTTGGGGTGTCTACGGCTTTTTGATAACGTTTTATATACTTTTTGGGGTGAAGTGAAGGGACAAAAAAAGGGAATTTGCAGTTTTGATTTTTTTTCCCATCCTTTATGTCATTTACTGTACGGAACAAATATGTTTATATTTTAATAGTTTGGCCATTTTGGAACATGACAATGAAAATGATCTTTATTTTTTTATTGCTTTTTTTACTTATTTTTATTTTAAAATGGGGAAAGGGGGCTGGTTTGAAGTGTTATGTTTTTATTTGTCGTTTAATACTTTTTAAAACTTTTTGTTTAATCTTTTTATTTTTTATTTTGATTACTTCCATAGATTTAAATGATTTCCCAGTGCAGACAATGGGAGAATTACTATATAACTTTTATTATGGCAGGCCTCAGAGACTTCAGACGGTCCGAGTCTGCTATAGCAACCAAGTGGCTCAGGTGATCTTGTCAAATGTGCCACCGGGTATCTGTTATGTAAACCAGCAGGCACTCAGCAACTCTGGCACCCGCTCAGCTTCTGAGCAGGCACCATCTTTAAATACCCAACATCTGGCCTAATGGTGCGATGTCGGGGAGGGGTTAAAGGGATTTTCAAGGGTTTTGACTCCCATATCGTGATGTACCTAATGAAAAATAAATTCTTACTTGCTCCCTGCTACTCCATTCCAGTCCCTTGGCTCCACTTAGTGATCTTCAAGTCTTCAGGCCTGTTTATGCCCAGCCGGGTTACAGACTGGGTCAAGTGTTCCCATTACGGCCAATGTCTGGCCTTAGCAGGGATGTGTCCCCAAGTGATTTAGTTGTTAGAAGAGGTTCCTACAGTTATAGGAACCCTGTCTGCTGCAATATGTTGCACCCATAAGGAGCGAGTTATGATTCTAGTGGAAAATACTTGTGTTATATGGTGTCCAAGAGAACATGCCATAATTTTTTTTCTTTTTTCTGCATGAGTTTGACTTCTGAAATCAAAAACATATGGAGGTACAGTGTGGCCACATAGACTGCTATTGCTGTATGGCTCCATCCAACTTGGAGACTGCATGAGCTAGAGCTTGAAGAAACGTATAGCCCATGGGTCATCTCTATGTGACCATGACATGTGAAGCTGCATCATACAATATTTAGATTGAGGTTAATCATAATGCAGCAGATGTACTTGAAATCTGTAAAATTACAGACAATTTATATGGTTTGTAGCAGTTGGCAATTTCAGCTCTGTCACATCTTTGATCGAAATTTGTGAAGTTTGAAAATACTTTTTCACATTATCTGATTCTCCTGAATTAAGATACACAAAATTCAGGTTTGTTAGAATCAAGTCTTTTTCAAAAATACAGGTCGAATTTGCAAATTTTACTCATCTTTTTGATAACTGCCGGCAATGATTAACTTTAGCATTTGCATTAGTAAGTTTATTCTAAGCGCATATACATGGCAAAAAAAAAATGCCACCAACAAAAAAAATGTCTTCTTTCAGTCTATTACTATTATTAGAAATGACCTAATGACTCATGTGGGCAAGAATTACCATAATGATTTTTCCAATCTTTTTAAAGGAAGTATCTTTTTTATCTTCTTTAATCAAGCCTAACGGGGAAACTATTTGGTTCAGTGAAAAACATCTAAAGGGGGCTTAAAAACATAAACCCAATCTCAACTTTATGGTTTGGTTCTTTTGTGTTTTTTAATCCCATGCTTCAGTTCACCCAGTTTCATTCTCAATGGCACTGCAGGATCACAACTCCCATTAAATCAGTATATCTACCATTTACTTACGTATTTAAGGGGCAATGAAAAATTCAAAGCACTTTGTTAGGTCTTGCCTAGTGATGCCCAGAAAAAAACATTAAGAGTAACTACAATAGAATGAAAACACACTAAATTGTAGTAAGGAATTTCACTTTTAAGAACTTAGGGTCCACTAAACTGGCCAGCTTGACCGTAGTAAGAGATGGGTATGTACTAAAGAGTACAAATATATATATATATGATGTGGTAAAGCTTCATCTACCAGAGTTGTAGAAATCAAAAGCAGTTGTCATTGCAGCTGTCCTACAGTGCTTTTTGCCAGGCAAAGTTATACAATCCCTGTGTTTGTGTATGAGGCTGAGTAGAGGGGAAGCCATGTCATCTCTGTTCTCTTTGGGCTACCAGGCATGGCATAGGGGTCAAACAGCCAAGAGAGAGGTAGAGGTATGCATGTAGTAGCACACACCAGTTCATAAATGGCAGGGGTTAAGATTAGAGTGGAGTGAACGTGCTCGTAACGAGCACTGTAGTGCTCGGATCCCCTGCGCTCGCATGGCCGCAGCCATCCGGATCCGTCCTCCTCACCCGACTGCAAGTCAGTGGGGACGGATCCGTTTGGTATGACACACTCGTGTGTCATACCAAACAGATCCGCCCCCATTGACTTACAGTCAGGTGAGGACGGATCCGGATGGCTGCGGCCATGCGAGTGCAGGGGATCCGAGCACTACAGTGCTCTTTATGAGCACGTTTGCTCAACTCTAGTTAGGATGCCATGTTCTGCACCTGCATGGAGATTAGCCTAGGTACCTACGTTTTCTGACTGGTGGGGAAGGGGGTTCAAGATATTGTCCGATTGCTGAAGGCCAATCTCATTAGTTGTAGTTTGGTGAGGCTAGTTGTAGCATGGAGGTACATTGAGGTGGCTTCCTGAAGAAGCTGCAGAAGCTAACATTTCCAAAAGCTCTGTAGTAATTGACTGTAGATAAGAATCACTGTAACAAAGAAACAGAAAGGTAATACTGCCATAGCGGCAAAGAGCCGCAAAGACTGATTGTGATGGCTAACTCTACCTTGACTGGTTCTTGTTGCAACCTGTTTAAAGTGAGCCACGTCTCTCCTCTCTCTAGAGGCAGGGTGTGAATCCTCTCCTGTTCATAGGCTGATTAGCTCAAGTTAAAGGGGTTATCCTTCACTCAGGATATAGGTCATCAATATCAGATCGGCGGGGGTCTGACTCCTGGGATCCTCACTAATCAACTGTTAGAAGAGCATGGATGCTTCCTGGGCCATGTGATGTTGCCATCCATCGGTAACATGGTCTAGTTGCAACTCAGCCCCATTGAAGTTAACTCAAGATGAACAAATTTCTTACAATTTGTTTTGGGTCCGATTCGTCCGAATCAACTTTGTGATTTCATTCAATTCTACCTGAATTGAAACTATATTGAATTGAATGTTGAATGTTGAATGTTCTGTCTCTTTCTCTCTCATCTCTATTACTTTTCGAAAAATTTGCCCAAATCGAATCTCAAGAAATTCTGATTCTAACATGAATATTTTTGAAAAGTTTTTAAAATTTTGATTCTTCAGAATCGATTAACCCATCTCTATTGCAGTTCCCCTGGATTTTAAGGTCCTACATATTGTAGGTTCTCAACACCCAGTACTAAAAGGGATTCGACCAGCCTGGGCCATATTTCTTCAATAGTTAGTCTCAGTGGTACATGGTCTAAGGGGGGACATGATTAACCTATACAAATATATAAATGGGCCATCCAAAAAATACGGTGAAAAACTTTTCCATGTCAAATGCCCTCAAAAGACAAGGGGGTACTGCCTCCGACTGGAGAAGAAAAAGTTCAGTCTCCAGAAGCATCAAAGCTTCTTTAATGTAAGAACTGTGAATCTCTGGAATAGTCTTCCTCAGGACGTGGTCACAGCAGGAACAGTGGACAGTTTTAAAAAGGGTTTAGATTAATTCTTGAAAGTAAATGACCTTAATGCTTATGAAAAGGTGTAGATTCTGGGATTCGCGTCCCACCTATACCTTGGTTGAACTTGATGGACTTATGTCTTTTTTCAACCATATTAACTATGTAACCATGTAAATATATCCATGGTCCAAGTCTATATATATATAATATAAGACCTACCAAACACCCCTCCAACCAGAATTTACTTTGAGGTGTAGGTCTTTATCCTTTTGCTTATGTAACATAAGAAGACCGTGTATGCAAAATGTCAAGATCCTCTCAAAGTCAGAAGACACAACACATTGCATAATTTGCTAACGCCATGTTATCTTCCGGTGCGCTTGTCCGGTAGATCTAACAGCCGTTGCATGGCACGTTGCACTTTATCATCTCATTTATTTTATCATCTCATTTATACTTGTCACCTTTTCGTGTCTGCTCTTAGCCGTTACAGCCTATCTTAGGGAAGTGTCGCACACACACTGTGTGGTTTCCAAGGTTTAACGGACGCAGCTGTTGACTGTGCTAAGAGCCTGAATGTTCTCCTCACCAGCATTCAAGAAATCCCACAAGTTTTAAAAGTCTGAGGCAATAATCAGACACAACAATAAAACTTTAGTCATGCGTGTGTTTTTCCACTGTTTCATATCACATTTCGGAATATGTATAGCACATGTTCCTCTGTTTACAACACAGGCTATATCCAAGGCCGCAGCTACAATTCGTGGAAATTTTCCTTGACATCGGGATTGGTCAGACAATGACTAGGCAGGGAAAGTCCCAAGATAAATAAATAAAGTATACATTAAAAACTGGAGCAGATTTATGAAAAGAAAAATGTCTTTGTTGCCCGTAGCAACCAGTCACATGGCAACTTTAATTTTTTCAAGAGAAGACTATGAATGCACTGTGATTGTTGCTATGGGCAACATAGAGTTTTCCTTTAACCCTTACAGTACCGGCGCCGTACATGTACGGCGCAAAAATCGCTGCCGCAAGTCCCAGCGCCGTACATGTACGGCGCTCTGATCGGGCGGGTGCAGGAGCTGCGCCCGCCCGATCCGCGGCGGGGGTCCGGCTGTGCCCAAGTGCCGGACCCCTGCTGAATGCGCCAGCATCGGTGAAAACACCGATGCCGGCGCATTAACCCTTCATGTGCCGCGGTCAGCGCTGACCGCGGCACATGCGGTGTGCGGGAGAGTAAAGACTTCAGGATGGCGAGCGGGGGGGGGCCATCGGGTCCCCGCGCTGCTGTGACGGGGACCCGATGGCTCTGATAGCAGCCCGATGCCTTCCTTAGGCATCGTGGCTGCTATCCCTGCGTTCCTGTGCGATCCAGCCCCCTGGATCGCACAGGAAGCAGGCTGTAAGTGTATTACACTGAGTAATACACTTACAGCCAATGCATTACAATACAAAAGTATTGTAATGCATTGTAAAGGGGATCAGACCCCCAAAAGTTAAAGTGGAAAAAAAGTTAAAAAATAAAGTTTCCTAAAAAAAAATAATAATAAAAGTTTCAAGTAAAAAATAAAAAAGCCATTTTCCCAAAAAAAGTTAAAAAAAATTGTAAAAAAAAGGTAAAAAAAGAAAGATAAACATATTAGGTATCGCCGCGTCCGTATCGACCGGCTCTATAAAAATATCACATCATCCACCCCACCAGGCGAATGCTGGAAAAAAAAATAAAAAAAACATGCCAAAACAGACATTTTTTGGTCACCTTCCCTTACAAAAAGTGTAATAGCAGGCGATCAAAAAGGCGTATTTACCCCAAAATGGTACCAATCAAGCCGTCATCTTGTCCTGCAAAAACGATACCCTACCTGAGACAATCGCCTGAAAACTGAAAAAAATATGGCTCTTTGAAAATGGCAACACAAAAAAAAGATTTTATTCTGTTCTAAAATGCATCTAATGTGTAAAACTTTCCAAAAATAAAAAAGTTACACATATTGGGTATCGCCGCGTCCGTAACAACCTGCTCTATAAAAATATTACATGAGATGGCCCCCCAGGTGAATGCTGAAAAAAAAAATTAAAAAAAAAGTGCCAAAACAGACATTTTTTTGTCACCTTCCCTTACAAAAAGTGTAATAGCAGGCGATCAAAAAGGCGTATTTACCCCAAAATGGTACCAATCAAACCGTCATCTTGTCCTGCAAAAACGATACCCTACCTGAGACAATCGCCTGAAAACTGAAAACAATATGGCTCTTTGAAAATGGCAACACAAAAAAAAGATTTTATTCTGTTCTAAAATGCATCTAATGTGTAAAACTTTCCAAAAATAAAAAAGTTACACATATTGGGTATCGCCGCGTCCGTAACAACCTGCTCTATAAAAATATTACATGAGATGGCCCCCCCAGGTGAATGCTGAAAAAAAAAATTAAAAAAAAAGTGCCAAAACAGACATTTTTTTGTCACCTTCCCTTACAAAAAGTGTAATAGCAGGCGATCAAAAAGGCGTATTTACCCCAAAATGGTACCAATCAAACCGTCATCTTGTCCTGAAAAAACGATACCCTACCTGAGACAATCGCCTGAAAACTGAAAACAATATGGCTCTTTGAAAATGGCAACACAAAAAAAAAGATTTTATTCTGTTCTAAAATGCATCTAATGTGTAAAACTTTCCAAAAATAAAAAAGTTACACATATTGGGTATCGCCGCGTCCGTAACAACCTGCTCTATAAAAATATTACCTGAGATGGCCCCCGAGGTGAATGCTGAAAAAAAAAATTAAAAAAAACGTGCCAAAACAGACATTTTTTTGTCACCTTCCCTTACAAAACGTGTAATAGCAGGCGATCAAAAAGGCGTATTTACCCCAAAATGGTACCAATCAAACCGTCATCTTGTCCTGCAAAAACGATACCCTACCTGAGACAATCGCCTGAAAACTGAAAAAAATATGGCTCTTTGAAAATGGCAACACAAAAAAAAGATTTTATTCTGTTCTAAAATGCATCTAATGTGTAAAACTTTCCAAAAATAAAAAAGTTACACATATTGGGTATCGCCGCGTCCGTAACAACCTGCTCTATAAAAATATTACATGAGATGGCCCCCCAGGTGAATGCTGAAAAAAAAAATTTAAAAAACGTGCCAAAACAGACATTTTTTTGTCACCTTCCCTTACAAAACGTGTAATAGCAGGCGATCAAAAAGGCGTATTTACCCCAAAATGGTACCAATCAAACCGTCATCTTGTCCTGCAAAAACGATACCCTACCTGAGACAATCGCCTGAAAACTGAAAAAAATATGGCTCTTTGAAAATGGCAACACAAAAAAAAGATTTTATTTTGTTCTAAAATGCATCTAATGTGTAAAACTTTCCAAAAATAAAAAAGTTACACATATTGGGTATCACCCGCGTCCGTAACAACCTGCTCTATAAAAATATTACATGAGATGGCCCTCCAGGTGAAATCTGTAAAAAAATTTTTAAAAAACTATGCCATAACAGCCATTTTTTTCACCTTGCCTCACAAAAAGTGTAATAACAGGCGATCAAAAAGTCTTATGTACCCCAAAATGGTACCAATGAAAACATCACCTCGTCCTGCAAAAAATGAGCCCCCACATAAGACAATAACTAAAAAAAATAAAAATCAATGGCTCCCGCAAACAATCCATCAAAATCTGTGCTGCAAAATCCATATGGCGCTCCTTCTGTTCTGAGTCCTGCCATGTGCCCCCACAGCAGTTTACCACCACATATGGGGTGTTGCCGTATTCAGGAGAAAATGGGGAACAAATTATGGTGTGCTTTTCTCCTGTTACCCCTTGTGAATATGAAACATTTGGGGCTAAAGCAACATTTTTATTGGAAGAAATTAAACTTTTCATTTTCACAGCCAAGTGTTTCCAAATTCCATAAAACGCTTAGGGGGTCAAAGTGGCCAGTACCCCCCTTAATATATTCTTTGAAGGGTGTAGTTTCCAAAATGGGGTGACTTTTTGAGAGTTTCCACTGTAGGGGTACGTCAGGGTCTCTCAATTACAAAATGGTGCCTAAAAACCATTCTAGCAAAATCTGCCTCCAAAATCCATATGGTGCTCCTTTCCTTCTGACCACTGCCACAAACTCATAGAGACGTTTACCACCACATATGGGGTATTTCTGTAAACTGCAGAATCAGAGTAATGTATATTGAGGTTTAGTTTGCTGTTATCCCTTGCTGTTTTGTAAGAAAAAAATTATTAACATGAATAATCTACCAAAAAAGTGAAATTTTGAAATTTCACCTCCATTTTCCATTAATTCTTGTGGAACACCTCAAGGGTTAACAAAGTTTGTAACAGCAGTTTTTTATAATTTGAGGGGTGTAGTTTCTAAAATGGGGTCATGTATGGGTGGTCTCCATTATGTAAGCCCCTCAAAATCACTTTATATCTGAATTGGTGCTTAAAAAAATGGTTTTGGAAATTTTGTTGAAAATTTGAAAAATGGCTTCTAAACTTCTAAGCCTTCTAACATCCCAAAAAAGTTAAATGACATTTATAAAATGATGCCAACATAAAGTATACATATGGGGAATGTAAAATAATAACTATTTTTGGAGGTATTACTATGTATTTTGAAAGTAGATAAACTGAAATTTTGAAATTTGCAAATTTTTCCAAATTTTTGGTAAATTTGGTATTTTTTTATAAATAAAAATGAAATATTTTGCCACAAATTTACTACTATCGTGAAGCACAATATGTGACGAGAAAACAATCTTAGAATGGCCTGGATAAGTAAAAGATTTCCAAAGTTATTACCACATAAAGTGACACATGTCAGATTTGCAAAAAACGGTCTGGGATTTGAGGTGAAAAGTGGCCCGGTACTGAAAGGGTTAAGGCTACTTTCACATTAGCATTTTTTGCGGATCCGTCATGCAAAAACGCTTCCGCTACAATAATACAACCGCATGCATCCATCATGAATGTATCCAGTTGTATCCAGTTGTCTTATATAGCCAAGACGAATCCATCATTAACTCCATTGAAAGTCAGAGAAAACTGATCTTTCCCCATTGACTTACATTGTGTGTCAGGACGGATCCATTTTGCTTCGCATCACATCGCGGACAGAAAAAAGCTGCTTGCAGCGTTATTCTGACCGCGATGTGAGCGAAACCAAACAGAACTGAATGCATTTTAGTGTATTACGTTTCATTCAGTTCAGTTTTGTCCCCATTGACAATGAATGGGGACAAAGCTGAAGCGTTTTCCTTCGCTATTGAGGTCCTATGACGGATCTCAATAGCGGAATTGAGGTCTGATTGGGGCTCATCTGCAAAACACGGATCCCTGCCATGTGCATGATGACTTTTTCACTTCAATAGAAATGTCCTATCTTTTTTGCAGAACGGACACAATATATGATGCTGGCGCCAGTTGTAGTAGATAAACAGCTCTCTTTACTAAAGTGTAGAATGGGAGTTGTAGTACAACCAACAGTATCAAAACACAGTTCCAAACGATTTTCAGTGGAAATCTTCCCAGATAGCAATGTATGGATGTAGGCCAGGATGGGGATTGTATTACTTCTTTCCTCCATCTTCCTAAAGTCTCGGTCTCTCTCTCTCTTTCTGCAGAAGGCTGGCAATATTACTCTTGCAATGGTGGCGGTAATTCCCAACTAAGGGGTACAGAATTGAGATATTGAGGTTATTCCTCTCTCTGCAGTAAAGTCTCTGTCAGCCTCAAACAGCACATTCCTTACAGACTCCAATGTTCTGCCATGCAGACTCCGGACCTTCTTGGTTCTTTCCTTTCTCTGTCTCTTTCTGAAGTACTTGGATAGCTATGACTTTCTTGTTCAGAGATTAACAGAGATTCTTAACAAACTAAAAAGCTGACTGACTGAGCTAGGGGTGAACTTAAGTCTCTATTCTAACTTGCTGCAGCATCTTTAACCCCAACTGATCCATACAGAAATATGCTGGGATATTACATGGCATTTACATATCAAATAACATAAAATAACGAAAACAGTTTGCAAGTACCATATTCTGGTGTACTGCACATACAGAATAGGAGCTGCTGAGAATTTTAAACCTACAGAAAAGAGAGAGGTGTCTTGGAACCTGGTCATGATTTTTTAAGAAGGCTTTGTCAGGGATGGGATCAGCCAGGGAGGTAGATTTGGCAACTTTTCTACGTATGGGACCAGGAATACTAATTGCACAACATGTTACCCGGTGAGGGGACATGGTTGATAGCATCAGAGTGACTGGGACTGCAGCTGTCCAGGTATTTAGGACATTATGATCTGTCTCTGTTATATTGCACATCTTTTGGAGCAGTCTCATTGAGTTCCCCTGAGAGAGCCGTGTATCTGGATGGAATTAATAAAACAGGAACAGTACAGAGGGCTCCATTCATTGATGTGCAGGGATGCAATTTCCAAGCGGAAATGAACGCGGGCTCTCAATAACACATCTATCCATTTCTTTTCAGCAAATCCTGCAGTTCTAAACTGAGTGTGAAAATGTATTTATGCTGAGTCTGGTATGGAAGACGGGCTTGTGATGTATGAGGAGCATTACATATCCCAGGATAACCCAACAGATGCCAAACTCTATGAAACTTATGAAGATGTTGTAAAAATGTGACTATTGGTGCAAGGTATACATCATTTACTTGGTTGATGTAAAGGGTGCTTGGTTTTGTAACGCACAAACTATGTTACTCATAATTATAAAGCTTATATCCAGATGAAGGCTACAAAACAATGTTCGAGTTGCATTTTAATGCAAAGTATTTTGCCATATATTGATTTAAAGAGGACCTCTCACCTCTCCTGACATGCCTGTTTTAATAGCTACATGCATTCCCAGTGTAATAACAATTCTGGAGCATCTATTCTTATGGCTCTGTGTTGTGCCATTCCTTTATTATTTCTACTAGAAGTTATGAATGAATTGCTAGCAGTCTGCAGTAAGGGTACAGAGGGGTGGTAACCAGTTGGGGGTGTGTCCCTGCACAGTCTCACTCTATCCAATCTGTGCTGGCATTTTCAGACTGTGCAGGTACACCCCCCCAACTGGTTACTATCGCTCTGTATCCTTACTGCAGACTGCTAGTAATTCATTCATAACTTCTAGTAGAAATAATAAAGGAATGGCACAACATAGAGACATAAGAATAGATGTTCCAGAATTGTTATTACATGGGGAATGCATGTAGCTATTAAAACAGGCATGTCAGGAACAGTGAAAGGTCCTCTTTAAAGGAGTATATCCCCACAAGGCCATAATACAGTGCAGTGGCATAACTACAACTAACTGGGCCCCACAGCAAATTTTTGAATGGGGCCCCCCCAGAAACTTCCTCGCAACCCCGAACTCACATGCAACCCTCACTCTTGTGGCTAGTCAAGATTGAGCTCTCCCAGACAAGGCCTGACAGCCGCTCCATCCGCTTTCTATAGTGTCACTGTATATAATGTCATTGTATAATACTGTTGAGGGGGGCCTGACAATAAAATCTTTTAGTCTCCCTCCTGAGGGGGCCCCTTGTGGGTCTGGGCCCCAAAGCAGCTGCTTCCCCTGCTTCCCCTATTGCTACGCCCCTGATACAGTGGTCTTTTAATGCTTTTTAATGTCTGTATTAATGTCTTAGATCCAGATTTATTAAAAAAAGAAAAATTAGATCCTGATAGAACTCTATATTCAGTTTAGTATAACTGAACAGGGGCGTAACTATACTAGTTCCACAATCACTACTCACTGTTTCAGAGAGTAAGGAACCTAAGATGGCCCAAAAGATCTTTTGTCCTCTACTGACAGGGCTAGAAATGATGCACACAGCTGAGTGGCCAAGTTTTCCCTGGGGTCTAGGAGCTTCGAAGAAATCACCAGTTTTATGCTGTCCCACGTGAGGGCAACCTAAGCTAGTAACAGATCCCCTTATCAAAATGCTGGGTCACTTTCCTTAATTTTCCAGTTGAACTGAACAGCTCTAGCGCGTGCCATTGAGTCCTGATATTCATGAGCTCCCAGCTCTCCTCATCCACCTGCTGGAAATAAACTGTCAATCAGTGGAAGGTGGGTTGGGAGAACAGGGAGATCATGAATATCAGGACTCCTCGGCATGTGTTGGAATTGCTAGAATCTAGCAGCATAAAATTGGTGACAGATTCCCTTTCAAGTTAGGGTCCTATTAGACGTGCAGATATTCTTGTCTTGAACAAGCGACAAGTGATTATGTAGCGTGTGCTGTGCGTGCGAACAATGGGAAATCACAAGTATCATGATGGAGTTCAGGGCTCTAATCTGAACTTTACTGTAATGCAATTGAATTGAGATAATGCCTAGCTTCGAGCATATGCTCCTATGTTCATTTCACTGGACAAAAAATGATGACAGTTTCCGGGGATAGGATAAAGGCTGATTTTAAAAGATATTTCCATCTTAGGCTACTTTCACACTAACGTTTTAAAATTCCGGTATTGAGTTCCGTCATAGGGGCTCAATACCGGAAAAAAAACGCTTCAGTTTTGTCCCCATTCATTGTCAATGGGGACAAAACTGAACTGAAGACAACGGAATGCTCCTGAAAGCATTCCATTCCGTCTTCAGACCGGAGAACAAACCGCAGCATGCTGCGGTTTGCTCTCCGGTCCAGGCATCCGCACCAAGACGGATCCGGAATGGCCCCCAATGCAAGTCAATGGGGGTGGATCCGTCTGGTGTGACCACAATGGTAACCGGATCTGCCCTCCATTGACTTTCAATGGAGTTCATGACGGATCCGTCACCACATACACACAATACACACATACAGATAGACATACACATAAACATAAACATACACAGACATATATACATACAAATACACATACATACTTACATGCTCCCCGGCAGGTCTCCAGAGCACTGGAGGGACAGGACGGCGCGCACAGATGACGATTCCACCAGGTGCCCAGCAGAGGGCGCTGTGGGGAATCGTCACCTGTGCGAGCCGTCCTGCTCCTCAGGCGCTCTGAAGACCTGCCGGGAGCATGTAAGTATGTATGTTTATTTGCCTGTGTATATGTGTGTGTGTCTGTGTGTATGTATGTACTGTGTGACATGTGTGGGGCCGGAGCGCGGTGTTTTGATACTGTTGGATGTACTAGAACTCCCATTGTGCACTTGGTAAAAAGAGACTTGTTTATTTTCTACATCTGGCCTAGTTACTGACTCCAACACCCCCAACTAGTATCAGGCAGGAGCCCCAACATCAGTGTGTGCCTCGAGGGAAGAAAAGGTGTACCCACCTAACACTGCCCTGGCCCAGGGGACCATCGGTCTGAGGATTGCCACTGTTTTGACATTTATTTTCCTCACTTATATAGCGCAGACATATTCTGCAGTTCAAAAAGAAAGGAACTCCTAAAACATACAATTTAATGGGTATACAATAAAAACCGTTATGACACGGTACTGATAACTAGCAATGAGCAAGATATGTGTAAACATAGGAACCACAACCCTAGTCTG
This sequence comes from Rhinella marina, assembly GCA_900303285.1. Lineage (NCBI taxonomy): Eukaryota > Metazoa > Chordata > Amphibia > Anura > Bufonidae > Rhinella > Rhinella marina. The sequence goes on along the minus strand of ONZH01001207.1, from coordinate 12,070 downwards.
ACCCTGTACGGCCCTAGGGTATGCCCTTAGCCCAGGGATACCCCCTAATGGTGGGGGCGCCCTGTCCCCGTACCTAACCTGCAGGCCCTAGAGAAAACCCTAGATCTCTGCAGGACTAGGGGTAGATAGAAACAAGACCCCAATGGATAATAATAATCAAAAACCCCAATGCGTTTCGCCCACGTCTGGGCTCCTCAGGGGGAAATGAACGAAATGAAATGAAATGATATATACAGGGAACAAATAATGATGGGCACATCAAAAAAAGATAAACTCCAAACTGGGACAAATACTTGCCACCACAACCAAGGTAGAGCAGCCCACAAATGGAACATTGGTGGCAGTGTGATAAACGCACGTCCCAGGTGGCGGTGTGCATATTCTGCAGTTCATCACTTACTGTCCCCAGTGGGGCCCACAGTCTAAATTCCCTCTTAGTATGTCTTTGTAGTGTGGGAGGAAACCGGAGGAAACCCATGCAAACAGGCTTGGACTGGCCCACAGGGGTACAGGGGAATCCCCCAATGGGCCCCTGAGCAAAGTGGGCCCCTAGTCTCCCACCCCCTGCATAAGTGGCACATAACACAGTAAACTTACTGCACTACATACATATATTCAATGTACAGCACCTCAACCAGCCTATGTTCATATAAAAAAACTTGTAAGATTATTTATTATATTTGAATGTATCCATACGGTGGGCCCCCAAAATAAAATGACACTGCATGCAAACGTGGGGACAACATATCTGCTCTATGCAGATGTTATGTTTGGTCAGGTTCAAACCTAGGACCCAGTGCTAATCGTGCCCACTGATAATTGTTATTGCAGCCAGAGCCACTTCTACTATAGGGCTTTCGGCATCTTTGCACACAATGCTATTCCAAAATAGAGTTTCACTAATTTTCCAGTTCAATTAGACACATATGAAAAAGAAACCTCACTAGGAATGAGACTACTTCAGAATCACTTTTCGACTAAATTGGCAACAGCTTTCCATTTCCTTAACCCCTTCAAGCGACAGCCAGTTTGGACCAAATGCTGGAGCCCCATTTTTCAAATCTGACATGTGTCACTTTATGTGGCAATAACTTTGGAACGCTTTTACTTATCCAGGCCATTCTGAGATTGTTTTCTCGTCACATATCGTACTTCATGACAGTGGTAAATTTGAGTCAAAATATTTCATTCTTATTAATAAAAAAAAATACCAAATTTACCAAAAATTAAGAAAAATTAGCAAATTTCCAAATGTCAATTTCTCTACTTTTAAAATACATAGTAATACCTCCAAAAATAGTTATTACTTTACATTCCCTATGTGTCTACTTCAGGTTTGGATCATTTTCAAAATTACATTTTATTTTTTTGGGACGTTAGAAGGCTTAGAAGCAAATCTTGAAATTTTTCACAAAATTTCCAAAACCTACTTTTTAAGGACCAGTTCAGGTCTGAAGTCACTTTGTGAGGCTTCCATCATAGAAACCACCCAGAAATGACCCCATTTTAGAAACTACACCCCTCAAGGTATTCAAAACTGGTTTTACAAATGTTATTAACCCTTTAGGTGTTCCACAAGAATTAAAAGAAAATGTAGCCAAAATTTCCGAATTTCACTTTTTTGGCAGATTTTCCATATAAATCATTTTATTCCGAGAATAAAGCAAGGGTTAACTGCCAAACAAAACTCAATAATTATTACCCTGATTCTGTAGTTTACAGAAATGCCCCATTTGTGATCATAAACTGCTGTACAGGCACACGGCAGGGCGCAGAACGAAAGGAACGCCAGGGCAGATTTCACTGGAAAAATTTTAAGTTGCCATGTCACATTTGATGCACCCCTAGAGTAGGAAACTCCAAAAAACTGACCCGATTTTGGAAACTACGGGATAAGTTGGCAGTTTTGTTAGTACTATTTTAGGGTACATACGATTTTTGGTAGCTTTATATTACACTTTTTGTGAGGCAAAGTAACAAAAACTAGCAGTTTTGGCATTGTTTTTATTTTTTGTTGTTTACAACATTCATCTGACAGGTTAGATCGTGTGATATTTTTATAGAGCAGGTCGTTACGGACGCGGCAATATCTAACATGTATACTTTTTTCATTTATTTAACTTTTACACAATATTTTTGAAGCACAAAAAAAAAATCATGTTTTAGTGTCTCCATAGTCAGAGAGCTGTAGTTTTTTTTATTTTTTGGACGATTGTCTCAAGTAGGGACTCATTTTTTGCGGGACGAGATGACGGTTAGATTAGTACTATTTTTAGGGGCATACGCTTTTTGATTGCTTGGTATTAAATTTTTTGTGATGAAATGTGACAAAAAATGGCTTTTTTACACAGTTTTTATTTTTTATTTTTTACGGTGTTCACCTGAGGGGAGAGATCATGCAATATTTTTGTAGAGCAGGTTGTTACAGACGTGGCAATACCTAACATGTATACTTATGTTTATTTATTTAAGTTTTACACAATAATATCATTTTTGAAACAAAAAAAAACATGTTTTAGTGTCTCCATAGTCATTTTTTTATTTTTTGGGGGCGATTGTCTCAGGTACGGGCTCATTTTTTGCGGGACGAGATGACGGTTTGATTTGTACCATTTTGGGGTAAATACGCATTTTTGATCGCCTGCTATTACACTTTTTGTGTGGCAAGGTGACAAAAAATGGCCGTTTTAGAATAGCTTTTTTTTAAAAAAAAAAATTTTGCGCACACCTGGTGGGGTGGACTATGTGATGCTTTTATAGAGCCAGTCGATACGGATGCGGAGAAACCTAATATGTGTACTTTTTCTTTTTTTTCTTTTTACTTTTTTTTACTTCATTTGGGGAACAAGGGCGTTTGTTTTCCTTTTTTTAAACTTTATTTTTTTTTTAACTTTTTTACACTTTTTTTTACTTTCTTTTTACACTTTTTTTTTACTTTCTTTTTACATTTTATTTTAATTTATCAAGACCCATTTGGATCTTGAAGATCCAGTGGGCTTGATGGCTATACAGTGCATTGCAATAGTCATCTATTGCAATACACTGTATCAGTGATACACTAAGGCTGATCAGACCCTGAGGGTCTAATCAGTCTTAGGTACATGGCAGCCAGGATGCTTTTGTAAAGTGTCCGGTTGCCATGGTAACCATCGGGCCGCTGCCACTGCAGCAGTGGCGGCCCGATGGAAGAGAGAGGGAGCTCCCTCCCTCTTAACCCCATGGATGCTGCGGGCGGCTACTGACGAGTGGGGGACACGGAGTCACGATGGGGGGAATGGAGGCAAGGGGGGCTCACTTACCCCGAGGGAAGTCTTCAGGCCGGTTTTCAGGTTGTGATCTCCAGCATGGAGAGCAGTTTGGACGTAACTGCACATCCAAATGCCGCAACTTACTTGCACTTTGGACGTAAAGTTACGTCCAAATGCGCCAAGGGGTTAAAGAAGAACTCCCGCAAAAATTTTTATTCTCTGTCCTGCTAGAAAGGTACATGATGTAATCTGTAGTGAATGTCATTTTCTTACCAATGTCTGTATTTGTTATATCTCCCTGTTGTTTCTCATCTGTGTCATGTGACCAGCAATCAGACTGACCAACTGACTCAGCATCTTATGTCTATTTCTAGTCAAGTCTATTTCTCTATGTATTCCTATGGGAGCCTAACTCTGAGTCTTATAGGAATGAATAGAGAAGTAACTGACTTCCTGTTCTGTGTCAGTTGCAGATCAGAGAGTTGGTCACGTGACACAGCTACAATTAGAAGAGAGGGGATAGCTCTCAGATACAGTCACTGATGAGAAGATTGCATTCACTACAGATTATATCATGCAGCTTTCTAACAGGTGAGAGAATAAACAAAAATTGCGGGAGTTCTACTTTAACAATAACCACACTCTTCAATTAGAACAACTTTCCCTTTGGTCACTTAATCACTTGACCATTGGATCACGTACCGTAGATGGAACATATATAGTATTCTTTGCATTTCTACATTTATGGATCCTCCTACATTAGCAGCAGTACACTGTGCAGAAAATAATGGAAGCAGAAACTCATCTTGATGTTGTTCTTGCACAATATTGCTGAATATCGCTCCTGCATGTAGGGTCTTTATACACGGGCTGATGACCAGGAGAACGAAGCTTCCTACGAATGTTTGTTCCCAGTCATTGCCCTTAGTAAACATGTCCTCCGACCAAAAAGCAAACGAATGAAGCTAAATGGCTACTAATTGACCTATCGTCGGGCAGGAAATCTATCCATGTATAACTTGCCATACTTAATTAGTAGAGATGAGCGAGTAGTGTTCGATCGAGCTGGTATTCGATGGAATACTACGCTATTTGGCGTACTCGATTTCGTTCGAGTATAACGGCGATGGCGCACTTAGAATTCGTTTCCCCTCCCACCTTCCCTGGCGCTCTTTTTCCACCAATCACCATGCAGGGGGGTATGACAGGCACGCTGAGCACGCTGGCAGCGCGAAAACGGCGTCTACATGCATTGGCTGGAAAAACCATGTGACCTCGAATATTAAAAACTCAGCTCTTCCTGCTCGTACGCATATGCTGCGTGAACTTAGTCAGGGACAGAGGCTGGAGAAGGGAGAGACAGGTTTTAGCTGTTGGACAGGCAGGAGCGTGATTAAAAGCCCTTATCAGGGCTACTATAGTGCAGTACAGTGATAGCTTTACTACAATATAGACTTTACAGAGAACGGCTGCTGTATTCAGGGATAGCTGCTGGAGTAGGGACAGAGAGAGGCATTAGTGGTGTATTAGGTGCTCTGCTACATACCAAACTATATTTGGCACTACTGCTGTGTACCTTGAACTATAAAATATATAGGCCTTATAATTGGCAACTGTACAGTGCGTTCTCTTGCAAACTAATTTAAATACCTGGTGTAAATACCCACCGTCTGAACAGTTAGTACACGGCTGTGTACCTTGAACTATAAAATATATAGGCCTTATAATTGGCAACTGTACTGTGCGTTCTCTTGCAAAATTATTTAAATACCTGGTGTTAATACCCACCGTCTGAAAAGTTAGCACACGGCTGTGTACCTTGAACTATAAATATATAGGCCTTATAATTGGCAACTGTACTGTGCGTTCTCTTGCAAAATTATTTAAATACCTGGTGTTTATACCCACCGTCTGAAAAGTTAGTACACGGCTGTGTACCTTGAACTATAAAATATATAGGCCTTATAATTGGCAACTGTACTGTGCGTTCTCTTGCAAAATTATTTAAATACCTGGTGTTAATACCCACCGTCTGAAAAGTTAGTACACGGCTGTGTACCTTGAACTATAAAATATATATAGGCCTTATAATTGGCAACTGTACTGTGCGTTCTCTTGCAAAATTATTTAAATACCTGGTGTTTATACCCACCGTCTGAAAAGTTAGTACACGGCTGTGTACCTTGAACTATAAAATATATAGGCCTTATAATTGGCAACTGTACTGTGCGCTCTCTTGCAAAATTATTTAAATACCTGGTGTTAATACCCACCGTCTGAAAAGTTAGTACACGACTGTGTACCTTGAACTATAAAATATATATAGGCCTTATAATTGGCAACTGTACTGTGCGTTCTCTTGCAAAATTATTTAAATACCTGGTGTTTATACCCACCGTCTGAAAAGTTAGTACACGGCTGTGTACCTTGAACTATAAAATATATAGGCCTTATAATTGGCAACTGTACTGTGCGTTCTCTTGCAAAATTATTTAAATACCTGGTGTTAATACCCACCGTCTGAAAAGTTAGTACACGGCTGTGTACCTTGAACTATAAAATATATATAAGCCTTATAATTGGCAACTGTACTGTGCGTTCTCTTGCAAAATTATTTAAATACCTGGTGTTAATACCCACCGTCTGAAAAGTTAGTACACGGCTGTGTACCTTGAACTATAAAATATATATAGGCCTTATAATTGGCAACTGTACTGTGCGTTCTCTTGCAAAATTATTTAAATACCTGGTGTTTATACCCACCGTCTGAAAAGTTAGTACACGGCTGTGTACCTTGAACTATAAAATATATAGGTCTTATACTAGGCAACTGTACTGTGCGTTCTCTTGCAAAATTATTTAAATACCTGTTGTTTATACCCACCGTCTGAAAAGTTAGTACACGGCTGTGTACCTTGAACTATAAAATATATAGGCCTTATACTAGGCAACTGTTACTGTGCGTTCTCTTGCAAAATTATTTAAATACCTGGTGTTTATACCCACCGTCTGAAAGTTAGTACACGGCTGTGTACCTTGAACTATAAAATATATAGGCCTTATAATTGGCAACTGTACTGTGCGTTCTCTTGCAAAATTATTTAAATACCTGGTGTTAATACCCACCGTCTGAAAAGTTAGTACACGGCTGTGTACCTTGAACTATAAAATATATATAGGCCTTATAATTGGCAACTGTACTGTGCGTTCTCTTGCAAAATTATTTAAATACCTGGTGTTTATACCCACCGTCTGAAAAGTTAGTACACGGCTGTGTACCTTGAACTATAAAATATATAGGCCTTATAATTGGCAACTGTACTGTGCGTTCTCTTGCAAAATTATTTAAATACCTGGTGTTTATACCCACCGTCTGAAAAGTTAGTACACGGCTGTGTACCTTGAACTATAAAATATATATAGGCCTTATAATTGGCAACTGTACTGTGCGTTCTCTTGCAAAATTATTTAAATACCTGGTGTTAATACCCACCGTCTGAAAAGTTAGTACACGGCTGTGTACCTTGAACTATAAAATATATAGGCCTTATAATTGGCAACTGTACTGTGCGTTCTCTTGCAAAATTATTTAAATACCTGGTGTTAATACCCACCGTCTGAAAAGTTAGTACACGGCTGTGTACCTTGAACTATAAAATATATATAGGCCTTATAATTGGCAACTGTACTGTGCGTTCTCTTGCAAAATTATTTAAATACCTGGTGTTTATACCCACCGTCTGAAAAGTTAGTACACGGCTGTGTACCTTGAACTATAAAATATATAGGCCTTATAATTGGCAACTGTACTGTGCGTTCTCTTGCAAAATTATTTAAATACCTGGTGTTTATACCCACCGTCTGAAAAGTTAGTACACGGCTGTGTACCTTGAACTATAAAATATATAGGCCTTATACTAGGCAACTGTACTGTGCGTTCTCTTGCAAAATTATTTAAATACCTGGTGTTTATACCCACCGTCTGAAAAGTTAGTACACGGCTGTGTACCTTGAACTATAAAATATATAGGCCTTATACTAGGCAACTGTACTGTGCGTTCTCTTGCAAAATTATTTAAATACCTGGTGTTTATACCCACCATCTGAAAAGTTAGTACACGGCTGTGTACCTTGAACTATAAAATATATAGGCCTTATAATTGGCAACTGTACTGTGCGTTCTCTTGCAAAATAATTTCACGGCTGTGAAGGCAAAATATTGTAACCAAAAAAAAAAAAATGCGGAGGGGGCTAGCGGAATAGGATGTGGACGAGGACGGGGGCGCGGAAATGCTGTTGGGGGCCTTGTTGAAGCCAGTGGGGATACAATGCGTGCTGGTGAGGGTCAACCAGGATCCCGCTCATCCAGAATCCCTGCCTTTATGGGACAGTTAAGCAGGGGGCGGGTTACACCGCTGTTGAGGCCTGAGCAGGTTGAACAGGTGGTGCAATGGATAGCCGATAGCGCTTCCACACAGTTGTCCACCAGCCAGTCATCCACACAGTCTCACTCTGACCCTCCTTCCTCCACACCTGGCCAACAGAGTCATCCCACCATTGACCCCTCCCAGGAGCTCTTTTCGGGTCCTTTTTCAGATGTGCCGGAAGAATCCCAGGAGCTAGCAGAGGAATTTGTTTGTAGTGATGCCCAAACACTTGAGTTTTCGCCATCTCCTGCTGATGTGGACCCTGAGCCAGCATCTGTTATCATGAGCGATGATGATGATGAGACGCAGTTGCCATCAAGGGAGGCTGTTGGAATGTCCAGTGGGCAGGAGGAGGAGCAGAGTGAGGAAGTTGAGGTGGTGGATGACGAAATGACCGACCCCACTTGGCCAGGGGTGATGTCCAGCGAGGAAAGTAGTGGAGAGGTGGTGGTCTGCGCAGCACCGAAAAAGGCAGCAAGAGGCAGAGGGATGTCCAGAGGCAGAGGGATGTCCACAGGCAGAGGGATGTCCAGAGGCAGAGGACAGTCCAGACAGAGAAGTGAGGCCACAGCCAGCAGGGCCGAAGCTGTTCCCGGCAGCGGGCAGTCGCGCGAAGCTCCCCCATCGAGGCCTCGTACTTCTGTGGTGTGGAGATTTTTTAATGTTTGTGCGGATGACAAACTGAGCGCGGTTTGCACAGTCTGCCACTCAAAACTGAGTAGGGGCTCTGAGAAGAGCAATCTGACCACCTCAGGCATGCGGCGTCACTTGGAAGTCAAGCATTGGGCTGAGTGGGAGAGAGCAAACGCAATACAACCTGCGCCCGGTCTTGCTGCCACTGCCTCTTCCCCTGTGTTGTGTGCTGCCACTGCGGTCCAGACCTCCAGCCAGGACACCTCCACATCTGCCTCTGCCTCGGCTATTTTGGGGCCTTCTCCTTCAGCCTCCCCTTCCCCCGCCTCTTCGCCTGCAACTTCACACTCCTCGTCCCAACAACTGTCCATCTCGCAGGCGTTCGACCGCAGGCGGAAGTACGCCTCGAGTCACCCCCAAGCCCAAGCCTTAAACTGCCACATCTCCAAACTGCTGGCCCTGGAGATGTTGCCGTTTAGGCTTGTGGAGACGCAGGCCTTCCGCGACCTGATGGCAGCTGCCGCACCTCGCTATTCCGTCCCCAGCCGCCACTACTTTTCCCGGAGTGCCGTCCCCGCCGTGCACCAGCACGTGTCGCGTAACATCAGGCGGGCCCTGAGGTACGCAGTCAGCGCAAAGGTCCACTTGACCACCGACTCGTGGACAAGCGCTTGCGGCCAGGGACGATACATCTCTTTGACGGCACACTGGGTGAATGTAGTGGAAGCGGGGACGGGGTCGCAAACAGAGACGGCCTACCTACCACCCCCGCCCAAGATTGCCAGCATGGGTTCTGATAAACCCCCCTCCTCCTCCTCCTCCTCCTCTGCCTTAACATCGCCCTCAGCCGCTAGCTGGAAGCGTTGCAGCACTGGCGCGAGGAGACGTCAGCAGGCGGTGCTTAAGCTCATCAGCTTGGGCGACAGGAAGCACAGCGCCCCAGAGGTGAGGGACGCCATATTGCAGCAGACGGAGATGTGGCTGTCGCCGCTGCAGCTAGGACCAGGCATGGTCGTGTGCGATAACGGCCGTAACCTGGTGGCGGCTCTGGAGCTTGCCGAACTCAATCACGTACCATGCCTGGCCCACGTTTTTAATCTGGTAGTCCAAAAATTTCTAAAGACTTACCCCAACCTGGCAGAGCTACTGGTGAAAGTGCGGCGCTTGTGCGCTCACTTTCGGAAGTCAACTGTAGCTGCTGCTAGCTTAAAAAAACTCCAGCAACGCCTCCATTTGCCTGAACATCGGCTGTTGTGCGACCTGCCGACTCGCTAGAATTCCACCTATTCCATGTTGGCCAGGGTGTGTGAGCAGCAGAGAGCATTGATGGAGTACCAGATTATGAATCCACGCGTGCCTCCAACTCAGCTCCCTCAGTTTGCCAACCACGAGTGGCCATGGATGGCAGACGTATGCGATGTACTGCGTATCTTTGAGGAGTCCACCAAGAAGGTCAGCAGCGAGGACGCTATAGTGAGCGTAACCATCCCGCTCCTATGCGTCCTTAAAGAATCACTCATCGCAATAAGGGAGAACGCATTGCACGCAGAGGAGACGGGGGTAGGAGGAGACGCAACGGAGCTACACAGTCAGACCACACTTTTGTCTGCTTCTCGGTGGCAGTTGCAGGAGGAGGAGGATGAGGAGGAGGAGGACGACGTGGAGGTGGCTGTGGAAGAGGAGGAGGATGCTGGCGGCGAGGGTAGCAGTCAGGCTGTGTGCGTCCCATTGGTTCAGCGCGGATGGGGCGGAGAGGAGGCGGAAGAGGAAGAGGAGGAAATGGCAAGTGATCCTTCTGGTGGGGGCAGTGACGTCATGCCTATTCAGAGTCTGGCACACATGGCTGACTTCATGCTGGGCTGCTTTTCCCGGGACACACGTGTTGTCCGGATAGTGGAGAACAAACTGTACTGGGTCTTCGCAATCCTGGACCCCCGGTATAAAGATAAAGTCTCTTCTTTTATTCCGGTAGAGGAGAGGACGAATCGATTGCTGGAATACCAGAGGGAACTCGTGCAGAACATGATGGAGATTTTCCCACCCACCATCGCTGGCGGCAGAGAGGAGAGGGTCTCCCAGAGTCCCACAACATCAATCAGGCCCACAGCCACCAGGGGAACACTCTCCAAGGTGTGGGACACGTTCATGGCACCCCCTCGTGCAACTTCCATCACTGCGGGGCCCGCTATCAGCAGGAGGGACAAGTATCGGCCCTCACCTGTTGGGCCACCACATAATTTTTAACAGGTCTCACCTCTTGGGCCTCCACAAAATGTTTAAGAGGTCTCACCTCTTGGGCCTCCACAAAATTTTATCAAGGTCTCACCTCTTGGGCCTCCACATAATTTTATCAAGGTCTCACCTCTTGGGCCTCCACAAAAATTTTAACAGGTCTCACCTCTTGGGCCTCCACAAAATTTTTAACAGGTCTCACCTCTTGGGCCTCCACAAAATTTTTAACAGGTCTCACCTCTTGGGCCTCCACATAATTTTTAACAGGTCTCACCTCTTGGGCCTCCACACAATTTTTAAGAGGTCTCACCTCTTGGGCCTCCACAAAATTTTTAACAGGTCTCACCTCTTGGGCCTCCACAAAATGTTTAAGAGGTCTCACCTCTTGGGCCTCCACAAAATTTTATCAAGGTCTCACCTCTTGGGCCTCCACAAAATTTTATCAAGGTCTCACCTCTTGGGCCTCCACAAAATTTTATCAAGGTCTCACCTCTTGGGCCTCCACAAAATTTTTAACAGGTCTCACCTCTTGGGCTTCCACAAAATTTTTAACAGGTCTCACCTCTTGGGCCTCCACATAATTTTATCAAGGTCTCACCTCTTGGGCCTCCACAAAATTTTCCATGAGCCTCTGGCCAGCCCACGGCCTCTTCCTGCCTTTTGCGGTCCTACGCATCCCTCAACATCCCCACTGCTTTACCTGCTAGACATGACACTGGGCCAGGTCGGGTCACTGACATCTCTAGCGCCAACAATTTGGGCATTTTAAGGCTTCTGCATGTGTTTGAGTTGTTTTTACATTTTAAAGAAGACATGTCTGACCACATCTCACACACACAATGACAATTAGGGGTGGGGTCTATTTGCTTTCCCCCTTGCCTATGCCATCTGTGGTTGTCATAGGCAACGTGATTTTAAGGGGTGCAGAATTTCATCTTCTTTTTTGTCTAGTTTGGCTTGGGGTCCATGGCAATGTAGAGGAAAGAAGGTTTCCTTGTATGGTCTCACTTTACAGAGAGGTTATATTGTCTTTGGAGTGTATTGTTGAGAGGCTGTGATAGTGGCGTAATAGTGCGACTTGGGCGCGTTATATGCACCCAGACATGCTTCCCCTGCTGTCCCAGTTGCATTCCAGCAGTGTTGGCATCCTTTTCTGAGGTTTCAGGGTGGACTTGGTGACCTCCAAGTGGTCGAATTGAGATTTCCAAGTGCGAGCATTTTTTTCCCATAGACTTTAATGGGATTCGATATTCGGTCGAATAGTCGAATTTCGCAGTCTATTCGAATCGAATTTCGAACTTTCGAATATTTCACTACTCGCTCATCTCTATTAATTAGGTTAGTAATTTCCACAGGTTTTATGAAATGTTACTTGCCTTTCAGTTATTATGACTTAGGAGTTTGTTAAAAGACAGATCCTGCTTCCATGTCGTATGTTTGATGAAGAGAAACATGACCCTGTTGGTCAGCTGGTGACACATGGCAAACAGGAACATCAATTATCCCTTAAACAAACTAACAAGGGTACTT
>ONZH01001206.1:0-28687 GCA_900303285.1 Rhinella marina | reverse complement strand
TATGTGAAATACTTTAGCAAGAGAACGCACAGTACAGTGGCCTATTAAAAGGCCTAGATATTGTATAATTTCAAAGTACAAAGCCGTGTAGTAACTGAACAGACGGTGGGTATGTACACCAGGTATGTGAGATAATTTAGCACGAGAACGCACAGTACAGTGGGCTATTAAAATGCCTAGATATTGTATATTTCAAAGTACAAAAGCCGTGTAGTAACTGAACAGAACGGTGGGTAATGTACAACCAGGTATGTGAGATAATTTAACAAAGAGAACGCACAGTACAGTGGCCTATTAAATGGCCTAGATATTGTATAATTTCAAAGTACAAAGCCGTGTAGTAACTGAAACAGACGGTGGGTATGTACACCAGGTATGTGAGATAATTTAACAAGAGAACGGCCACAGTACAGTGGCCTATTAAATGGCCTAGATATTGTATATTTCAAAGTACAAAGCCGTGTAGTAACTGAACAGACGGTGGGTATGTACACCAGGTATGTGAGATACTTTAACAAGAGAACGCACAGTACAGTGGCCTATTAAATGGCCTAGATATTGTATATTTCAAAGTACAAAGCCGTGTAAGTAACTGAACAGACGGTGGGTATGTACACCAGGTATGTGAGATACTTTAACAAGAAAACGCACAGTACAGTGGCCTATTAAATGGCCTAGATATTGTATATTTCAAAGTACAAAGCCGTGTAGTAACTGAACAGACGGTGGGTATGTACACCAGGTATGTGAGATAATTTAACAAGAGAACGCACAGTACAGTGGCCTATTAAATGGCCTAGATATTGTATATTTCAAAGTACAAAGCCGTGTAGTAACTGAACAGACGGTGGGTATGTACACCAGGTATGTGAGATACTTTAACAAGAAAACGCACAGTACAGTGGCCTATTAAATGGCCTAGATATTGTATATTTCAAAGTACAAAGCCGTGTAGTAACTGAACAGACGGTGGGTATTTACACCAGGTATGTGAGATAATTTAACAAGAAACGCACAGTACAGTGGCCTATTAAAAGGCCTAGATATTGTATATTTCAAAGTACACAGCCGTGTAGTAACTGAACAGACGGTGGGTATTTACACCAGGTATGTGAGATAATTTAACAAGAGAACGTACAGTACAGTGGCCTATTAAATGGCCTAGATATTGTATATTTCAAAGTACAAAGCCGTGTAGTAACTGAACAGACGGTGGGTATGTACACCAGGTATGTGAGATACTTTAACAAGAGAACGCACAGTACAGTGGGCCTATTAAATGGCCTAGATATTGTATATTTCAAAGTACAAAGCCGTGTAGTAACTGAACAGACGGTGGGTATTTACACCAGGTATGTGAGATAATTTAGCACGAGAACGCACAGTACAGTGGGCTATTAAAATGCCTAGATATTGTATATTTCAAAGTACAAAGCCGTGTAGTAACTGAACAGACGGTGGGTATGTACACCAGGTATGTGAGATAATTTAACAACGAGAACGCACAGTACAGTGGCCTATTAAATGGCCTAGATATTGTATATTTCAAAGTACAAAGCCGTGTAGTAACTGAACAGACGGTGGGTATGTACAACCAGGTATGTGAGATAATTTAACAAGAGAACGCACAGTACAGTGGCCTATTAAATGGCCTAGATATTGTATATTTCAAGTACAAAGCCGTGTAGTAACTGAACAGACGGTGGGTATGTACACCAGGTATGTGAGATAATTTAACAAGAGAACGCACAGTACAGTGGCCTATTAAATGGCCTAGATATTGTATATTTCAAAGTACAAAGCCGTGTAGTAACTGAACAGACGGTGGGTATGTACACCAGGTATGTGAGATACTTTAACAAGAGAACGCACAGTACAGTGGCCTATTAAATGGCCTAGATATTGTATATTTCAAAGTACAAAGCCGTGTAGTAACTGAACAGACGGTGGGTATGTACACCAGGTATGTGAGATACTTTAACAAGAAAACGCACAGTACAGTGGCCTATTAAATGGCCTAGATATTGTATATTTCAAAGTACAAAGCCGTGTAGTAACTGAACAGACGGTGGGTATGTACACCAGGTATGTGAGATACTTTAACAAGAAAACGCACAGTACAGTGGCCTATTAAATGGCCTAGATATTGTATATTTCAAAGTACAAAGCCGTGTAGTAACTGAACAGACGGTGGGTATGTACACCAGGTATGTGAGATACTTTAACAAGAAAACGCACAGTACAGTGGCCTATTAAATGGCCTAGATATTGTATATTTCAAAGTACAAAGCCGTGTAGTAACTGAACAGACGGTGGGTATGTACACCAGGTATGTGAGATACTTTAACAAGAAAACGCACAGTAGAGTGGCCTATTAAATGGCCTAGATATTGTATATTTCAAAAGTACAAAGCCGTGTAGTAACTGAACAGACGGTGGGTATGTACACCAGGTATGTGAGATACTTTAACAAGAAAACGCACAGTACAGTGGCCTATTAAATGGCCTAGATATTGTATATTTCAAAGTACAAAGCCGTGTAGTAACTGAACAGACGGTGGGTATGTACACCAGGTATGTGAGATACTTTAACAAGAAAACGCACAGTACAGTGGCCTATTAAATGGCCTAGATATTGTATATTTCAAAGTACAAAGCCGTGTAGTAACTGAACAGACGGTGGGTATTTACACCAGGTATGTGAGATAATTTAACAAGAGAACGCCACAGTACAGTGGCCTATTAAAATGCCTAGATATTGTATATTTCAAAGTACACAGCCGTGTAGTAACTGAACAGACGGTGGGTATTTACACCAGGTATGTGAGATAATTTAACAAGAGAACGTACAGTACAGTGGCCTATTAAATGGCCTAGATATTGTATATTTCAAAGTACAAAGCCGTGTAGTAACTGAACAGACGGTGGGTATGTACACCAGGTATGTGAGATAATTTAACAAGAGAACGCACAGTACAGTGGCCTATTAAAATGCCTAGATATTGTATATTTCAAAGTACACAGCCGTGTAGTAACTGAACAGACGGTGGGTATTTACACCAGGTATGTGAGATAATTTAACAAGAGAACGTACAGTACAGTGGCCTATTAAATGGCCTAGATATTGTATATTTCAAAGTACAAAGCCGTGTAGTAACTGAACAGACGGTGGGTATGTACACCAGGTATGTGAGATAATTTAACAAGAGAACGCACAGTACAGTGGCCTATTAAAATGCCTAGATATTGTATATTTCAAAGTACAAAGCCGTGTAGTAACTGAACAGACGGTGGGTATTTACACCAGGTATGTGAGATAATTTAGCAAGAGAACGCACAGTACAGTGGCCTATTAAAATGCCTAGATATTGTATATTTCAAAGTACACAGCCGTGTAGTAACTGAACAGACGGTGGGTATTTACACCAGGTATGTGAGATAATTTAGCAAGAGAACGCACAGTACAGTGGCCTATTAAAATGCCTAGATATTGTATATTTCAAAGTACACAGCAGTAGTGCCAAATATAGTTTGGTATGTAGCAGAGCACCTAATACACCACTAATGCCTCTCTCTGTCCCTACTCCAGCAGCTATCCCTGAATACAGCAGCCGTTCTCTGTAAAGTCTATATTGTAGTAAAGCTATCACTGAAGTCCACTGTAGTAGCCCTGATAAGGGCTTTTAATCACGCTCCTGCCTGTCCAACAGCTAAAATCTGTCTCTCCCTTCTCCAGCCTCTGTCCCTGACTAAGTTCACGCAGCATATGCGTACGAGCAGGAAGAGCTGAGTTTTTATGATTCGAGGTCACATGGTTTTTCCAGCCAATCCATGTAGACGCTGTTTTCGCGCTGCCAGCGTGCTCAGCGTGCCTGTCATACCCCCCCTGCATGTTGATTGGTGGAAAAAGAGCGCCAGGGAAGGTGGGAGGGGAAACGAATTCTAAGTGCGCCATCGCCGTTATACTCGATTGAAATCGAGTGTGCCGAATATCGTAGTATTCGATCGAATACCGGCTCGATCGAACACTACTCGCTCATCTCTAATACTAAACTTGATGTCAGCTGCAGTGCCAGCATGAGCAGTGGTGTCACCTGCAGGCGGTGATGGACCTTCGTTGCACCTAGTTGGGTGCTTCCCTAACATGTGATGGGTATTTGCCTCGCCTTTCTTGGTCTGGGTGAGCACAATTGCCTTGAGGGTAACCACCAGGCTGTAGCCTGAGAATTTGGGGTAATGGTGGGATTAGGAAGCCTCAGAGGCATCCATGCATGCTGCCCCTGCTGTTTCCTGTCCATTTCCGTGGTGTTTCCATCATTTTCTGAGGTTTCCAGGTTTTCACCCAGCCTTCCCTAGGCAGAGCCTTGGTTCCCTGCAAAAATGCTCGAGTCTCCCATTGACTTCAATGGGGTTCGTTATTCGAAACGAGCACCCGAGCATCGGGAAAAGTTCGACTCGAATAACGAGCACCCGAGCATTTTAGTGCTCGCTCATCTCTATAAATAACCCTAATTTTGATAATCTTTCAGGGTCCTGTAATCCACCCATTCCAGTTATTACTTTAGTTGCCCTCTTCTGAATCCTCTCCAGCTCTGCTATGTCTGCCTTGTTCACAGGAGCCCATAACTGTACACAGTACTCCATGTGTGGTCTGACTAGTGATTTGTAAAGTGGCAGGACTATGTTCTCATCACGGGCATCTATGCCCCTTTTGATGCGAACAATTATATTATTAGCCTTGGCAGCTGCAATGTAGGTATTGAATGTTATATTAGGTATTAAATTAGGTATGCTAATATTATGTGCATAAGCATATATGGTTTTACAATGTCAAGGAAAGACATATAAATGTTTATAGGCATAGGTAATTCCCAAACATGGAAAAACCAAGAGGACCTGTCACCAAAAAATAAAATTAAATCTGACAAAACTATGTTGTAGAACAGGAGAAGCTGATCAGATTGATATATATTTTTGTGGAAAAAGATTCAGTAAAATCTGTAATTTACAGTCACTTCTCTGTATGTTTATATTCTCTGGGAGTAGCATTGGTACAGGGAGGAGGTGTTATCAATGATTGATAGCATTTTGTGTATAAGTGAGCATACAGACAATGCTATAAGTAACTGATAACTAGGGATGAGCAAACCCATGGAAGTTCGTACCACTAGGAACCAAACCCGAGTTTGGTACCCAGGTTTTTTACAGTAATAATTCCCGAAGTTATTACACAGTCTTGCGCGACTTTGCAAAGTAATAACTTTGGCTCATCGGAGCCAATACATTCTAATACTGTACGGAGTGGGATCTCCGTACAAAATTAGAGCAAAGTTTTTAGCAAATCGACTTAGGATATACCATCCGAAGTTGATTTTCTCATCCCTACTTCAGTGAAAAAATCTGGGTTTGGGTCCTTATACCTGAACTTGCAAAGTTCAGTACGAACCCGAACTTTGCAGTTTGGTTGTGCTTATGCCTACTGATAACACCTCCTCCCTGTACCGATAGCACTTCACAGGGCTGCACTCCATGTGAACTCTGATTCCTGGACCGTACACCATGTGTTGTCTCCTGTGAAGCGGCGTAAAGTAATTTCAAGTGCTTGCTCCATTCAAGTGAATGGAGTGAGTACTTGTCATTCCACTGAACTTCCGAGACAAAATGTAGTGCAATGAACAGGAAACAACGCTTGCATGGAGCGTTGCCTCCGCTTCAAATAGCTGATCGGCAGTACTGCTGGTTGTCGGACCTCTGCTGATCTGATATTGATGACCTAATCTAAGGATAGGTCATCAATATAAATCACTGTACAACCCCTTTAAGTTAGGTAAATTGAATTACTTGATGTAGAGTCAGGTTTTACAATTGGGGACAGGATAGAGTAAGTTAGTGTATGGTGTGTCTTTTATAGCTACAGCTAGTAGATAATGTTCAAAACAGACTTCTTTGCACTGCACATGAGCTTTTAAAGAGACAATACTCTTTTTTTGTGCAGAAACTAGCCTTTTTCCCAAAGATCAGTTTGCAAAGCTTTTACAGTTAACAAGTGTTCAATAAGTATTTTTTTTAACATCACCAACAGCATAAATTTTACCACAGACATTGCAAAATTGCTCCCTTTTCTTTAAAAAAAACTGTTGCAAAGCTATTTTCCAGCATCATCGATAGCACACTTTTTGCCAAAGATGTATAACTATGCTTTTTTCTTTTACAAAAACCTGTTGCAAATTTTCTACAGTTAAAGGGCCTGTCACAATTCAGCAAATTGCATTTATCATGTAGACAAAGTTAATATAAAGCACTGATTAATGTATTATGATTGCTCATATTGTCTCATTTGTTGACTTGATTCACTTTCCATCAAATTCTACACTACTCATTTCCAGTGATTACCACCACCTTGCAATCCAGCAGCAGTGGACATGCTTGTACACAATAGGGAAAAGCTAAAGCCTATGCGTACTCCCGTGGTCTTGGCTGGCATTTTTTCCTTTAGTGTGTAAGCATAGCCACCATTGCTGGATTGCAGAGTAACCCCTGGATATAATCAGTGTATAATGTGATGGAAAAGAGGAACAAGCCAGCAAAGGAAGCAATAAGGACAATCACAGTACATTTGTCAATGCCTTGTATTAACATTATCTACATGATAAATGTCATTTTCTGAAGTGAGAAAACCCCTTTAATAAGTGTACATATAGGTGTATTTTCAAGAGTCAATGTATATTTTACCGTAGACATTGTACAATTGTGCCTTTTGCCTCCCAAAAAACTTTTTCAAAGCTTCTACAGTTGTGTCCAATATTGTTCAATATCATTGGCGGCTTATATTTAGCGGCAGACATTGTGCAATTATCCCTCTTTCTTTTGAAAAGATGGCATAGCTTATAAGTGTGCAATAAGCATCGTTTCCAGCATCACTGGCAGCATATTTTTTTCTGTAGGTGTTGCACAATTGCACCCTTTTCTTTGTAAAAAATGGTTGTAAAGTTTCCTATTTTAAAGGGGTTCTCCGGGAAATAAGAAAATGAAAATACTTAAATATTACTTTATAATAAATATATTCTCACATACCTTTCATTATGTATAATGGCTCATTTTGTCTGGGGAGCAATCATCAGGATAAAGAAAATGGCCTCTGTCCCTTTAGTTCATACAAAACCTGTCAGGATCACAATGAGGACAAGTAACTTTACAACACTGAGGTAAAGAGCTGCCTCCTCATCCTCTCTACTTGTCAGGGATTATGATCCTGAATACAGGTGATAAGAACATTAGCTAAATCTCTGGGGAATTTAGTTTATGAGGAGACATGAAGTACAGAGAGAACAGACAGGACAGACTTAGGTAATGGAGACTGCATACAAGTGCTGCTGCTCATTATCCACATACCCACATCCTTTCTGTACTTCATGTCTTCTCATGAACTCCTTTCCCACAGAGATTTACCTATATTGACAAGCAGAGCAGAGAGGAGGACGAGGCATCTCTTTAGCTCAGTGTTGTGAAGTAACTTGTTTTGCTGTGTGATTAGGACAAGTTTTGTGTGTACTAATAGGATGGTGGCCATTTTATTTCTCTTAATGATTGCTCCCTAGACAAAACAAGCCAGTCTAAGTAATGAAAGGTATTTGTGAATATATTTATTATAAAATAATATTTAAGTATTTTCATTTTTTTCATTCCTAGAGAAACCCTTTAATAATCAGTGTATCAAACCAGTTAATTGATTCTACCAATTCGGAATTTGTCCCAAATTTCCCCCAAAAAATTCAGATTTTAACAAACCTGAATTTCTTATATTCGTTTTGGGTTTATCAGACAGAGAGAGACAGGAAGACACAGAGAAAAAGGACTCAACAGACTGTAGGACTCTCAGACTGTATGTATTCTCAGAATCTTTTCAGAAAAAAAAAATGCTAGGACACCAGAGACTGTTGTATACCAATCTTCAGAGCAATTGGAGCATATTTGATTTGGGTAAAAATGATTCAATCCAAATAATTTTTTTAAAAGTTTGCCAAATCGGACACAAAACAAATGTCAAGAAATTTGCTCATCTCTGTTGCATGCAATTACAAAAATATTGAGTTACAGGTGCTGGATTGAAAAATGTAGAATATTTTTCATTGCACAACCTCTTGAAGGCACAATCATAGCATGTATACACGTCATTATACAGGGTGGGCCATTTATATGGATGCACCTAAATAAAACAGGAATGGTTTGTGATATTAACTTCCTGTTTGTGGCACATTAGTATATGTATGGAGGGGGAAAACTTTTCAAGATGGGGGGTGACCATGGCGGCCATTTTGAAGTTGGCCATTTTGGATCCAATTTTAGTTTTTTCAATGGGAAGAGGGTCATGTACACCAAACTTATTGAGGATTTACATTGGTTTTAACATAACTTTATTCTTTCATGAGTTGTCAATGCAACCCTCTTCTCCCACTCTTCACACACTGATAACAACACCGCAGAAGAAATGCTAGCACAGGCTTCCAGTATCCGTAGCTTTAGGTGCTGCACATCTCGTATCTTCACAACATAGACAATTGCCTTCAGATGACCCCAAAGATAAAAGTCTAAGGGGGTCAGATCGGGAGACCTTGGAGGCCATTCAACTGGCCCATGACGACCAATCCACTTTCCAGGAAACTGTTCATCTAGGAATGCTCGGACCTGACACCCATTATGTGGTGGTGCACCATCTTGCTCTAGCATTCCTAGATGAACAGTTTCCTGGAAAGTGGATTGGTCGTCGTGGGCCAGTTGAATGGCCCCCAAGGTCTCTCGATCTGACCCCCTTAGACTTTTATCTTTGGGGTCATCTGAAGGCAATTGTCTATGCTGTGACAATACGAGATGTGCAGCACCTAAAGCTATGGATACTGGAAGCCTTTGCTAGCATTTCTCCTGCGGTGTTGCTATCAGTGTGTGAAGAGTGGGAGAAGAAGGTTGCATTGACAATCCAACACAATGGGCAGCACTTTGAACACATTTTATAAGTGACACAGATGAGAAACATCTGGAAGATATAACTCACAAAGACAGCCATTGGAAAGAAAATGACATTCACTACAGATGACACCATGTACATTTCTAGCAGGACATGAATTACATGTTTTTGCAGGAGTTCTTCTTTAACAGATAATTATTAATATAGACTTATTAAACTTTTTTTATTATGTGCGTTAGGTAAAACATTGCTTTTCTACCTAGATTATATTAAGATGCTGGATTTTTTTCTGGTAGGTGTAATGAAAAGAGGGCTATCCCTGTTGATTGCCCTAGGCTCTGCCTACAAACGGAATAGCCGCCCGTGTCTCGTGCCTCCTGTTATCCCTGTTTAGGCCCTGAGACAGCGGAAACCATCACCAGGCTATAACTAATCATGCCACACCACTCTAACTGACTGAACAAGAAGAAAAGTCAGAAAAAAATAATTATATACAAATATACATGTATCAAGATATTGGCAGTATTATGACGTTCTGTAATTAGAACAATGGTCACCTTGACATGAAGTTGTACTGTTGACACCCGATCACGTCTAATAAGGCTAAAAATGACAAATTATGTCACACTCAGCAATAATCAATATGGATTGTAAAGCTATCTATTTTAAAGGTGTCCCAACGCGCTTCACCGTTGTTATTGGGCTCCTCAGGGGACAAAACCCATGGAGAAATGAATCTCCCCAACATGTAGCTATTAGACCCAGTTCACATTACAAACTCGATGGTTCAATGGATGCTAGGATCGGTAATCCGCAAAATGCCGATCCCAGTTTCAAAAGACTGCTGATAGTATGAATGTATCGTTATTACAAATATGTTTGTCACCTCAGAAAGGGAGATTAACAGGAAACATCGCTATTAATTCAAAACAATATCTTTGTTAGGCATCGCAAAGTACTCAACACAAGTCATGATAGACTAATGTAAATGCCCTGATTCAATTTGGCATATAATAAGAATAGATAACTTGCAAAGAGATAAATTACTCTGTTATAAATACGTACACCCTGAAATAGAGCAACCTAATACTTGCGTGCCCACATAGTCGCTAGAGGTGCATACTACGATGTTTCTTCAATCCCTATGATGTAAAGGGAGGCAGGGCCAGCGTTAACGTTCTCGGTCTGGTTTCACGAGCATCCCACGTGGTGATCACAGGATACAAGCGCACAGAAAGCGTGCGCTTCCGGTCTAATATCCCTCATATGTCACATGACCATTGTGGGAGTAGCCTCATTAGTCACATGATCGGACCAATGTTATGGGGAGGAAAAGATAACCGAGAACGAACCCTTCATATTTAGCTCTGAGTGTGTTTCTAATATTAAAAAAAAAAAAAAGGCTATCGTCCGATTTCCCTATTTCACTGTTTTCCCGGATTTTATTTTTTGTATACACATACATATCTACATATTTATAATTAAAAGGACGAGTTCAGGCTGTTATTCATTTATAGATATTAGATAGGTCCGAACTCGTCAATCTGACCACTGATGACGTGGCTGGCACCTCCACTGAACTATAATGTTTCAATCGCACTGAAACTAATTGAATTCGGGTCCTTGTCATGATGGCTTTTGATATGTCTAGCCACCGGTTTGTCTCGCTCATTTCTGATGTCTCCTATGTGTTCAAGGATGCGCTTTTTGAAAACCCTGCATGTTTTCCCGACATATTTCTGTCCGCATACACATCTGGCCAGATATACAACACCCTTAGTATCACAGTTGGCAAAACTTCTACAGGTAAAAACCTTTATATCTGTGCTATCTGTGAACGTTCTCCCTGTTCTAATATATTTGCAGGCCCTGCAATGGCCGCATTTGAACGTACCTGTACTTCTATTTTGGAGCCAAGTATTATTTTGTTGTAGCGGCTCAAAGTGACTGTGTACCAAAGTGTCACGTATACTGCGCCCCTTTCTAAAAGTAATCGAGGGGAAGTCCGGCAGGACCCCGCTGATGTCTGGATCAGACTTTAGTAGCGGCCAGTAGCGGTCTAAGATGTTTCTCACCGCTCTTGCCCCTGAATCGTAGGTACCAATAAGCCTCAGTGTATTCTGCCAGGATTTCTGATGTGATTGTAATAGGGACGACCGCTCCGAAGTTCTCGCAAAATGCCAGGCCTCTTGTAAAGGTTGTGACGGATATCCCCTCTGTTTGAATCGTTCAAATAGATTTTTGGCCTCTTCATCGAAGTCCTTTAAGTTCGAGCAGTTACGGCGGACTCTTAAAAATTGCCCCTTGGGTATCCCTTGTTTTAGAGGGAGAGGGTGATGGCTATCCCATCGCAGAAGACTATTAGTAGATGTCTTCTTGCGATGCAGAGTTGTTTCAATCTGACCATCTTTTCCTCTTTTTATTATTATAACATCCAAGAAGGCAATTGAGTCTCTTTTAAATTCAGACGTAAAATGTAAGCCGATGTGATTCTCATTAAGTCTGCTCATGAACTCAATAAATTTAAATTCTGTGCCTGTCCACAGAATGAAGATATCATCGATAAATCTGGCCCACAGTAAAATGGAGTCCGTCCATTCTGTAAATGACTCTGAGAAGACAATCGTGTCCTCCCACCAGCCCAGGAGCAGATTAGCGTAAGTGGGCGCACAAGGGCTCCCCATCGCCGTGCCCCTGAGCTGGTGGAAGAAACGGGACCCAAACACAAAATAGTTATGCGTAAGAATAAATTGAAGCAGATTTATCACAAATTGGTTGTGTGCCCGCAATTCCATTCTTCTACTGTCCAAATAGAACTTAGCTGCCGCTAGACCTTTGTTGTGTGGAATAGACGTGTAGAGAGCCTCCACATCTATGGAGGCAAATACAGTAGATGAATCAATGGTCAAACCTTCCAGACGTTTCAGAAGGTCAGTAGTATCCCGTAAGTATGATGGCAGAGCTACAACAAAGGGGCGTAAAATAACATCGATGTATGTACCAGCAGTGTGAGTCAAACTGCCTATGCCCGAAACTATCGGGCGTCCCTTTAAGGGGTTAACCCCCTTATGTACCTTTGGCAAGGCATGTGTTGGTCACTCCTGTCCGATCCCACTATCAAAATCTAAAGGAGGACCCCACTCCGAAGTTTTCTGAGGAATAAGTTGAACTTTTAAGGGTAGCCTTAGATGAACGCTTGATTGACCATAATGAGATGAAGTACCTCATGCCTTCGCATCCAAAAGTTGCTACCTTCTATGCCTTGCCAAAGGTACATAAGGGGGTTAACCCCTTAAAGGGACGCCCGATAGTTTCGGGCATAGGCAGTTTGACTCACACTGCTGGTACATACATCGATGTTATTTTACGCCCCTTTGTTGTAGCTCTGCCATCATACTTACGGGATACTACTGACCTTCTGAAACGTCTGGAAG
This sequence comes from Rhinella marina, assembly GCA_900303285.1. Lineage (NCBI taxonomy): Eukaryota > Metazoa > Chordata > Amphibia > Anura > Bufonidae > Rhinella > Rhinella marina. Next base: position 16,291 of record ONZH01001206.1, on the reverse strand, counting down.
GTTTGACCATTGACCATTATTCTTACGCGTAACTATTTTGTGTTTGGGTCCCGTTTCTTCCACCAGCTCAGGGGCACGGCGATGGGGAGCCCTTGTGCGCCCACTTACGCTAATCTGCTCCTGGGCTGGTGGGAGGACACGATTGCCTTCTCAGAGTCATTTACAGAATGGACGGACTCCATTTTACTGTGGGCCAGATTTATCGACGATATCTTCATTCTGTGGACAGGCACAGAATTTAAATTTATTGAGTTCATGAGCAGACTTAATGAGAATCACATCGGCTTACATTTTACGTCTGAATTTAAAAGAGACTCAATTGCCTTCTTGGATGTTATAATAATAAAAAGAGGAAAAGATGGTCAGATTGAAACAACTCTGCATCGCAAGAAGACATCTACTAATAGTCTTCTGCGATGGGATAGCCATCACCCTCTCCCTCTAAAACAAGGGATACCCAAGGGGCAATTTTTAAGAGTCCGCCGTAACTGCTCGAACTTAAAGGACTTCGATGAAGAGGCCAAAAATCTATTTGAACGATTCAAACAGAGGGGATATCCGTCACAACCTTTACAAGAGGCCTGGCATTTTGCGAGAACTTCGGAGCGGTCGTCCCTATTACAATCACATCAGAAATCCTGGCAGAATACACTGAGGCTTATTGGTACCTACGATTCAGGGGCAAGAGCGGTGAGAAACATCTTAGACCGCTACTGGCCGCTACTAAAGTCTGATCCAGACATCAGCGGGGTCCTGCCGGACTTCCCCTCGATTACTTTTAGAAAGGGGCGCAGTATACGTGACACTTTGGTACACAGTCACTTTGAGCCGCTACAACAAAATAATACTTGGCTCCAAAATAGAAGTACAGGTACGTTCAAATGTGGCCATTGCAGGGCCTGCAAATATATTAGAACAGGGAGAACGTTTACAGATAGCACAGATATAAAGGTTTTTACCTGTAGAAGTTTTGCCAACTGTGATACTAAGGGTGTTGTATATCTGGCCAGATGTGTATGCGGACAGAAATATGTCGGGAAAACATGCAGGGTTTTCAAAAAGTGCATCCTTGAACACATAGGAGACATCAGAAATGAGCGAGACAAACCGGTGGCTAGACATATCAAAAGCCATCATGACAAGGACCCAAATTCAATTAGTTTCAGTGCGATTGAAACAATAACATATTCTATAAGAGGTGGTGGCATAGACAAAATTCTGAAACAAAAGGAGTGCAAGTGGATTTACTCTTTGAATACCTTGACACCCAATGGCCTTAATGAGGCTTTTGAATTTGCTTGTTTTATTTAAGTGGACTTCATTATAGTTCAGTGGAGGTGCCAGCCACGTCATCTGTGGTCAGATTGACTAGTTCGGACCTATCTAATATCTATAAATGAATAACAGCCTGAACTCGTCCTTTTAATTATAAATATGTAGATATGTATGTGTATACAAAAAATAAAATCCGGGAAAAGAGTGAAATAGGGAAATCGGGCCATACCCTTTTTTTTTTTTTAATATTAGAAACACACTCAGAGCTAAATATGCAGGGTTCGTTCTCGGTTATCTTTTCCTCCCCATAACGTTGGTCCGCTCATGTGACTAATGAGGCTACTCCCACAATGGTCATGTGACATATGAGGGATATTAGACCGGAAGCGCACACTTTCTGTGCGCTTGTATCCTGTGATCACCACGTGGGATGCCCGTGAAACCAGACTGAGAATGTTAACGCTGGCCCTGCCTCCCTTTACATCATAGGGATGGAAGAAACATCGTAGTATGCACCTCTAGCGAGGGATATGTGATTAATGCTCGTATACAACTACGTGGGCACGCAAGTATTAGGTTGCTCTATTTCAGGGTGTACGTATTTATAACAGAGTAATTTATCTCTTTGCAAGTTATCTGTGCTTATTATATGCCATATTGAATCAGGGCATTTACATTAGTCTATCAAGCCAATGAGCTTTGAGTGTTTAGTACTTTGCGATGCCTAACAAAGATATTGTTTTGAATTAATAGCGATGTTTCCTGTTAATCTCCCTTTCTGAGGTGACAAACATATTTGTAATAACAATACATTCACACTATCAGCAGTCTTTTGAAACTGGGATCGGCATTTTGCAGATTACTGATCCTAGCATCCATTGAACCATCGAGTTTGTAATGTGAACTGGGTCTAATAGCTACATGTTGGGGAGATTCATTTCTCCATGGGTTTTGTCCCCTGAGGAGCCCAATAACAACGGTGAAGCGCGTTGGGACACCTTTAAAATAGATAGCTTTACAATCCATATTGATTATTGCTGAGTGTGACATAATTTGTCATTTTTAGCCTTATTAGACGTGATCGGGTGTCAACAGTACAACTTCATGTCAAGGTGACCATTGTTCTAATTACAGAACGTCATAATACTGCCAATATCTTGATACATGTATATTTGTATATAATTATTTTTTTCTGACTTTTCTTCTTGTTCAGTCAGTTAGAGTGGTGTGTCATGATCAGTTATAACCTGGTGATGGTTTTCTGCTGTCTCAGGGCCTAAACAGGGATAACAGGAGGCACGAGACATGGGATCGCCCCTATCGGGGCGGCTATTCCGTTTGTAGGCAGGGTCTTGGAGCCTAGGGCAATCAACAGGGATAGCCCTCTTTTCATTATACCTACCTGATATGGCACAAGATCCTTTCTACCATGGATCTGAATTTGCCTGATTAGTTTTTTCTTTTTGTTTTGCACTTTTTTTGGTCGTTTTTTAACATTTATATACCAATAAAAGTTATATTTTAAGAGATGATTTTTTCTGTGAGACAATAGTATTTTGATCCATCTTATGTGTGTATTAATAGACGCGCTGGTGTCTTATTGACCAGCTTCTGTGAGTTGTCTGGATTTTTTTTCTAAATAAAAGTTACTTTCATGTCTTAAAATATGATATAATAAGGTTATTTTTATTATATAACCTCATGATTGTTCTGCACAGCATGAAATGAACAGTTATAGCTCTTTCTTACTCAATTGCTTTTGAAAGTGATGTAAAAGTCACTGTGACTTAAAAAGCAAATTGCACGGTTTCAGTAATTATAGCATGTTCATTTATTTTATGTGTCTTAAGCATAGTACTCATATTTTATTCTTTCAAAATGGAGCTGTCATGCAAATAACAGTATTTCATCTAGTGTTCCATTTGTTTATCTCAAATGACCATCATCGTTAGGATTTCCTAGTATTTTAAATTTATTTAAAACCATTTGCTCAATTATTGTCGTGCTCAAAACATTTTATTTTTAAGTAAAGGATAGAATCACATAAACAGTTTTTCATGGCAATTTATTGGAATTCATTTCAGACTTTTTTCCACTCTGGAGAAGGGTATGGAAAAACACCAGAACAAAATGCCATTTCTACAATATGCAGCAATTTTTTTTAAAAATGTAATAAAAAAATTCATTATGAAAAAAAAATGTTTGTGCTGGAGTTGGAGTTTTTCAGAAAAAAGAATTTGACACCAAAAATATGAAAAAAAAATATACCAAATCCCACAAAATTAGGCAATCCCACAAAAAATCCTGTGTGATCTCTAGTAACAGTTTTTGTGGCATTTTTTAACCCTTAGAGGACGTTGAGATTTTCCATTTTTCGTTTTTGTTTTTCACTCCCCGCTTTCCCATAGTTCTAACTTTTTTATTTTTCCATTCACATTGCATTATGAGGGCTTATTCTTTGCGGGATAAGTTTTACTTTCTAATGGCACAATTTATGTTTGCATAAGATGTAGTGGGAAGCGTAAAAAAATTCCAAATGGGGTAGATTTGGGAAAGAAACGCAATTCTGACAAAGTTTTTTATTTTATTTAATTTTTTTACATCATACACTATGCAGTAAAATTGACCTGCTATCTTCATTCTCCAGGTCAGAAAAGTTACAATAATACCGCACTTAAGACTTTTTAATACTGAAAAAAATTAAAACCTTTGAGAAAAAAAAATTCTGACCATATTCTGACCCCTATAATTTTTTTGCAGTTTTGTGTAAGGGGCTGTGTGAGGGCTCATTTTTTGCAGGGCAAAACTACTTTTCAGTGATACCAATTTGAAATGTGTGTGAATTTTTGATCACTTTTTGGCCGCTTTCACATGACCAAGTTGTACCGTTTGGACTTGGAGCGCGTGTATAACATAGCTCCCGTCCTGAACTTCTAGCACTGCAGGATTGCATAGCATTATATTGATTTATAATGCTATGTAAACCTTAGAGGTCTGGAATGTATTAGATAACCGTGACAGCATTATTGGACCATTCTTTCTGGATCCATGTCTAGATTTGCCTTAAACAACTTCATTAAAGACTACGCCCCAATCTGCATCAAAATCTACATGTATAACTCCAGATTTAGGCCACTTTCACGTGGTTAGTATGTTATATCAGTATTTGTAAGACAAACTTCCAGTTTAACTATTTGAATGCCAATGTAAGTCAATGCCAATGTGAGTCAAGTCAGCTTAGAGAAAGACAACTTTTTAAATAGAAACCCCACCCATCCATCTTAGCAATCAGCAGTGACAGATGAGGGAAGCTATATTTTGCCATACTGTATATTACAAAAAAATAACTGCACATTAGAGATGAGCAAATGCAATATTTTGGAAATTTGCTTTGGGCAAATTACTCAAAAACGACATCCAACACCATTTTACTATGAACATTGGTGGGGAAAATAAGAAGATGGATGAAGATGGAGGATGACAAAATCCTGGGAGGTGGAAGGGTTTGCCCTGATTTGCTCAGAGGGTGACTGATACTCTCAATCACAGAAAAAAATGTGGTCTAAAATGGCATATCAAACTGGTGGAGCAATTCCTGAACATGTGGTCCGTTGCTAACAGCAATCCCCAGCAAAAATGCATACAATGGAGGATGCCTGCAGCGGACCACATGTGCCACAAAACCATCCTACACAAGGTAACAAATTGTGTGGATGTGGCGAACTATATAATCAAACAATCACTAGTATAGGTGCACTTCGGCAGTAATGCAATTGACAATATATGGCTAAACCCTCACACTGATGTTAAAATGAGACTTTCGCCAATATATTCTTATATCAAGAACATACCGGAGCCCGAGCATCGCGTCAAGGTATCTCAGAGTGGCTCGGGACCTAACGCTAACCTACCTTGCCGTATGGGCAATTGCGGAAGGAGCATATAGGTCGACACACAGCAACCTATTTGAACATTTATACCTGGAGATGTGGCAACTCCAGGCCTGAATGTACCATTACTTACATCTTATGGTAACATTCTGGTGCACCTGTGTAGCCTGAGTCACATGAGTCATTGGTAGGTGGGGATTATAGTCTCCTCTCTCCTCCCATTGTATGTGTGATTTCACACTGGAGGTAACTAGGAGTAGGTTGCTGTGTGTCGGCCTATATGCTCCTTCCACAATTGCCCATACGGCAAGGTAGGTTAGCTTTAGGTCCCGAGCCACTCTGAGATACCTTGAAGCGGTGCTCGGGCTCCGGTATGTTCTTGATATAAGAATATATTGGCGAAAGTCTCATTTTAACATCAGTGTGAGGGTTTAGCCATATATTGTCAATTGCATTACCGCCGCAGTGCACCTTTACTAGTGATTTTTTTCTGTGATTGTATTTGAACATTTATACCTGAAGGTGTGGCAACTCCAGGTCTGAATGTACCATTACTTACATCCAGAGGCATAGCTAGAGGTTCAGCACAGAGGGGGCAAAACATACTTGAGTGGGCCCCCCACTTAGTGGCTTCCCAAACGCAAGTTTCCAACTTCACAGGCACATACTACTAGTTGTGGTTATAATATTGTATTAGAAAGATGACTGTATAAACTGCTAGATCATCTATGCTGTTAAGTACAGTACAATAGACTTTCTACATACCCTTGTCTAAATACTCTACCACATAATGCAGTAAAATATAGGAGTAATAGGAGTAAAAAACAAGGGGACTCCTATGTTAAAGGAAACCTGTTCCCAGTTTTTACATCACTAAACTAACAGTCCCCTCAAGCATTGTCTCTTTTATGTTAAAACTTGCTCGTTTACCTATTAATAATCGTCTCCAAAGTCCTATGCAAATGAGCTGAGAAGAGTCACGTTATGAATGAGATGAGTCACACTAAGAGGATGGAGGGTCACTTTAGAGGCCCTTATCCTGGCCTCTATAGCCCAGAGAACCATGTTTTTGGTTCCATTTTAAATACGAGCAGCTCAGATTTCAAATTATATCATGTGGATCTGTGTACTAAAAAAACGTAGATAAAGGCGGGAAACTGAGTTTTTATTTGCAGCTCTGGGACACTAGACACTAGCAGCCAGAAAGGATAAAATGGCACGAGGGACAGGGAGGAGGAGTTACGTCACGGTATCCTACACTATCACTACAGCGGACGGATGTGCGGACTGACGATAGATTAGTAGATCATGCCACTCCTCTGTCCGCTCGCTTAACACCACTTGTCACAGCCAGCGGACAGAAGTGCGGCATGATCTACTAATCTATTGTCAGTCCGCTGTAGTAGAGAGGAGATCACTGTTGACGCAGCGTCATGCTCCTCCCCACTGCCTACTAACCCTTCCGGTTCTCTCTGCAACAGCCTGGGACATGGTGTCTCTCAACTGTGCAGGGCCAGACTGGGACTAAAATGCAGCCCTGGCACAAACCCTCTGCCAGCCCACATAAAAATTGCCATTTTCACAACACTGGAGTATGTCAGTAAGTGGGGTTCACACTGAAAGCATATGCGTTTTTACCAAAACGCATGCGTTTGGTTGATAGAAACATGTGTTTAGCGTTGTTAATCATTATCATTAATATTACAATGCTAAACACATTTCTATCAACCAAACGCATGAGTTTTTGTGAAAACGCATATGCGTTTAGCGTTGCGTTTTGCCCGATGCGTTTCAAAACGCATCACCAAAATGCAACGTGTGAACCCACCCTTCGGGTAAACTGACTGAGCTACAATTGCAATCAAAAGGAAAAAAAGTTACAATGCAACAGCTCCATGTGCTTTCATTTCAATGCCAAAATGGCTTCCATTGAATGCAGATACCAACATGCAAGCACAGCTTTATACTTACACTAATTAAAATCAGACTCTGGGGCAGACAGGCTGGTCAGGAGTGCACAACTAAATGGAGTAGCCACACCTCCAATGCAAATTGCAAAGAAAAAGGGGGTCAGTCAGCACCACCAAATGAGCAGATGCACGTTGCTATGGCTAAATATAAAAAGGAAAAAAAGATACAATGCAACAGCACCCTGCAAAGCAAATCAAGTACAACAACGCCATAGTAGTAGAAGGTATTCTGGTGTTAATGCTACGCTTATTTGAAAAAATGTAAAAAAAAAATTGAAAACAGGTAGTATTTAGTGTTAGGTCCCGTCTTACAGAGATCGCCTTGACGTTTGGCAGACGGGCTCAGATAATTTTGTACAAAATGTATTTGCGAAGAATCTCAATTTCATATATAAAAAAAAATTTAAAAAAAATTTTTCCAAAATTTTTTTTTCATTTTTTTTTTTACATTTTTTCAAATAAGCGTAGCATTAACACCAGAATACCTTCTACTACTATGGCATTGTTGTACTTGATTTGCTTTGCAGGGTGCTGTTGCATTGTATCTTTTTTCTTTGTATATTTAGCCATAGCAACGTGCATCTGCTTATTTGGTGGTGCTGACTGACCCCCGTTTTCTTTGCAATTTGCATTGGAGGTGTGGCTACTCCATTCAGTCGTGCACTCCTGACCAGCCTGTCTGCCCGGGAGTCTGATTTTAATTAGTGTAAGTATAAAGCTATGCTTGCATGTTGGTATCTGCATTCAATGGAAGCCATTTTGGCATTGAAATGAAAGCACATGGAGCCTTCACTCCCTGAACTTTATGTTGATACATAACAGGTAGTATTTAGTGTTAGGTCCCGTCTTACAGAGATCTCCTTGACGTTTGGCAGACGGGCTCAGATAATTTTGTACAAAATATATTTGCCAAGAATCTCAATTTCATATAAAAAAAATAAATAATTCAAATTTTGTTTTTTCAATTTTTGTTTACATTTTTTTCAAATAAGTGTAGCATTAACACCAGAATACCTTCTACTACTATGTCATTGTTGTACTTGATTTGCTTTGCAGGTTGCTGTTCCTTTCTATCTTTTTTTCCTTTGTATTTAGCCATAGCAACGTGCATCTGCTCATTTGATGGTGCTGACTGACCCCCTTTCTCTTTGCAATTTACATTTGCAATCAATTAGAAATACCTGGAGTGTGGTTTCACTGAACCCCTTTGTGTTTAAATATTAATTCTGTTACACCAAGAATATCGGGGTGAAGACACAAGACACGAGTCTGCTGCTGGTTTTCCACAGCTCAAATTGACATACTGTGGCTTGAAAACTCGCAGTGCAGGTCACGTTGTGCTGCGTTTTTTTGTAGCATGATGATACATCATAGCAGGTTAGCCACTGGGCATGTCCAAGACAGCTGATCGATTGTGAGTCCTGTTGAAATGCATCTTATAACAGCCATATATGGAATTCACCTTTAAGGATTAGGGCCAATTCACATTTTTTTGCATCAGTTATTTTAAACTAAAACCAGCTGTGGTCGAACACACAGAACAGGTGCAAGTCTTTCCATTATACCTTATCTCTGTGTACTCTACACACCTGGTTTTGGTTTAAAAAAACTGATGCAAATAACTGATGGAAAAATGGAGATGTGAACTGGCCCTTAGCCTGCTATTGTGCCGGCATGTATTTACTATATTTCTACATAACTATCGCAGCAATGTACCGAATCTAGAACTTACCAGCAAAATTAATGCAACAAAAGGAGTCATGATAAACATACCAGCTCACTGTACGCCTACCAGACCTCAGATCAGCCCACTGTGCCCCAACTGGACCTCAGATCAGCAGACTGTGCCCCCATCAGACCTCAGATCAACAGAATCTGCCCCATCAGACCTCAGATCAGCAGAATGTTCCCCCATCAGACCTCAGATCATCAGAATGTGCCCCATCAGACCTCAGATCATCAGAATGTGCCCCATCATACCTCAGATCAGCTTGATGTGCCCCCATCAGACCTCAGATCAGCGTATTGTGCCCCCATCAGACCTCAGATCAGCAGAATGTGCCCCCATCAGACCTCAGATCAGCAGAATGTGCCTGCATCAGACCTCAAATCATCAAAATGTGCTCCCATCAGACCTCAGATCAGCAGAATGTGCCCCCATCAGACCTCAGAACAGCCCACCCAGCCACATACTGTAAGGTTAAAATAAAAACCTTTCTTACCTGACCTGCGCTGCGGCTGCCCTCCGGTCCGGTGTTCCAGTCTCTTCCCTGGCCGGCGCGCACTATGACCTGACGCTGCGTGCAGTGCGCGCCGGCCAGGGAAGAGAGTGGAGCGCCTGACCGTAGGGCAGCTGCAGCACAGGACAGGTAAGAAAGGTTTTTATTTTAACCTTATGTGGCTAGGTGGGCTGATCTGAGGTCTGATGGGGGTCCCTACATACAAGTGAGCGCTTCCATAATGGAAGCGCTCACTTGTATTCGTCTTATTTACATATTTAAAGGGCCCGCCCGATATTTGCGCTGGGCGGCCCACTTTTTCAAAATATCATGTGGCCCACCGGGCAAATGCCCGTTCCGGCAGATGGCCAATCCGGGCCTGCAACTGTGCCTAGAGAAGCACGTCCCAGGCCATGCTGATTGTACTAAGGCCATCCCTGCTGGGCCCCCCAGAGGCACTGGTCCCGGAGCCGTCGCCCCCCCCTTAAAGCCCCCCCCTCGGTTCTGGTGCCCCTGTGTAGCCTGAGTCACATAAGGTAGGTGGGGCTCATAGTCTGATAGCTAGAGATAACTAGGAGTAGGTTGCTGTGTGTCGACCTATATGCTCCTTCCGCAATTGCCCATACAGCAAGGTAGGTTAGTGTTAGGTCCCGAGCCACACTGAGATACCTTGACGTGGTGCTTGGGCTCCAGTATGTTCTTGATATAAGAATATATTGGCGAAAGTCTCATTTTAACATCAGTGTGAGGGTTTAGCCATATATTGTCAATTGCATTACCGCCGCAGTGCACCTTTACTAGTGATTGTTTAATTATATAGTTCGCCACATCCACACAATTTGTTACCTTGTGTAGGATGGTTTTGTGATACATGTGGTCTGCTGCAGGCATCCTCCATTGTATGCATTTTTGCTGGGGATTGCTGTTAGCAACGGACCACATGTGCAGGATTTGCACATAAGGCCTTGTTCACACATCAGTAATTTGATCAGTTATTTCCATCAGTGTGAGCAAAAACCAGGTGCGGGACCAAAGCACAGACTAGTTGCGGATCTTTCATCTGTGTAGCCTCCACTCCTGGTTTTGGCTCAAAAAAACTGATGGAAATAACTGATCAAATAACTGACATGTGAACAAGGTCTAATTGGTATCCCTGCATCGATAAAGACCTGATATATAAAATGATAATGTTACTTATTCCACATATATAAACTTCATAAAAATAAAATTAAAAAACACTAATTGAATTGCTGGTATAAAAAAAGCTCAAAAAGTCATATATCCCAAAAACCAGTACCAATAAAAACTACATCTTGTCCTGCAAAAAACAAGCCCTGAGACAGCTATGTTAGAGAAAAAATAAAAATGGCAATGGAAAATATATTTAATTTAAATTTAAAAAAGGGATTTTATGATGCAAAAGTAGTAGAACATGAAAAAAAAACATTTAAATTTGGTATTGCCATAACCAACCCATATAATAAAATTATCATATCATATCTACTGTATATCTCCACTGAGAATTTCAATTTTGCCCATCTCATCAACACCTAAAAATGGTATAAAAAGCAATCAAAAAGTCATAAATACCCCAAAATGGTGCAAAAAAAAAAAAAACTACAGCTAGTTCCACAACAAATAAGCACTCACATAGCTCAGACAATAGAAAATCCAGATGCTGTTCCTTCCCTTCTGAATGTTGATGTGTTCCCAAACCAGTGTTGTCATATTCAGAAAAAATACATAACAAGTTGTGGGGTATATTCTCTACTGTTACCCATTGTGAAAATGAAAAGCTGGGACTAAAACAACATTTTATTAGAAATAAAATGTAATTTTTCATTTTCATAGCCAAATGTCTCTAAATTCTTCTATTGGGCCAAAGCAATGCAGAATTAGGGTTATAAATATTTTGATTTATTTATTTGTTTTGCTGCTAAACCTTGGTTTATTAAAAGAAAAAATGATAAAAATGGAAAATCTGAATCTTTTCACCTCCTTTTGCTTTAATTCCTGTGGAACACTTAAAGGGACAACAAAGTTTCAAAAATCAGTTTTAAGTAATTTGAGGGGTGCAGTTTCTAGAATGGGGTCATTTATGGGTTGTTTCTGTTATGTATTCCCCTCAAAGTGACTTTAGAACTGAATTGGTCCTTAAAAAGTCAGTTTTGAAAATGTTCTTGAAAATGAAAAATTGCTTCCAAAATTCAAAAAAATAAAATGACATTTACAAAATGACGCCAACATAAAGTAGATTGGGAGTGTTAAGTAATAACTATTTTTGAGGTATTACTATCTGTCTCAAAAGCAGACAAATTCAAATTTAGAGAGTTGCAAATCTTTACAAATTTTGAATTTTTATACACATCAAATTCCCCACTAACATGAAGTATGATGAGTTGCAAAAATATTCTCAGAATTGCATGTATAAGTAAAAGCAGATTGTTGTTTAATGTTATTTAATAACTTTTTCATGAGGTATCACTATCCGTCTCTAACATATAGAAATTCAAATTTAGAAAAGTGCTATTTTTTCCAAATTTTCTTTAAATTTTGATTTTTTTTTAAATAAAATAAATGTAAACCATATCAACTCAAATTTACCATTAACATGAAGTTAAAGGGGTTATCCCACTGCTGGGACCCGCATCTATATCAAGAACGAAATGGGGAGCTCTGTGCCTGGGTTTCCCGGGGTCCAGCCACCACCAGGCGCAGCTCCCCGCTGCGCTCATAGAAATGAATGGGAGTGCACCACGCAAGCGCGGCCACCACTCCCATTCAGTTCTATGGAGCCAACGGAAATAGCTCAGCTATTTTCGGCGGCCCCATAGAAATGAATGGAGGGCGGCTGCACATGTGCATGCGCAGTGCGCCCTACATCTTTTTATGGGCTCCGTTCTCGTTACAGGTGCGTTATAGGCCCGCACCTATAAGACAATGGGGGGCATCTCCTAGTGATATGCCCCCATTGTTCAAGATGGGATAACCCCTTTAAATGTGTCACAAAAACATTCTCAGAATGGCTTAGATATGTAAAAGTATTCCAAAGTTATTAACAAGTGACAGATTTGAAGAATGGGGCTTCAGCATTTGGTCCAAACTGGCTTCTGCTGGAAGGGTTAAAACACAGAAGGTAACAAATACTCAATCTGATATTACACATTTTCAAAAAAAATTAACATAAATTTATTAATGTACATAATGTGTATGGTCTTGCTATTTTTACTTCTATCAAAGCAAGTAATTTCTACATGCATCAGGAAAGGAATCCCCTATCATTCTCTGAACTTACAACTAGGAGATCAAGGAATTTCTTTCTCATACACTAGTGAATCTCCAGGAATACACTCCAGTTACAATATACATGATTTAAGCTCAAAATCCATACTCAGACCCCAAGGTTGTAAAGTGCCAATGAAATAAATCCCTAAAAATCTTGCTTTGATTTATACATTCAATTGCAGTGATAGTTTCATAGCTTATGCCCTTTAATCAACTATGATTAACACAAAACCCTTTTAGGGATCCCCCAACATATGCTTTATTTTTGATGGAATAAAACTTAACTTTTATTAAATGTAATTAAATGTCCAATGTGCAAAAAGAAGTTAAAATTATCAGTTGTTTGTGTCACTTTTAATCATTTGTATCCAGATTCTCCTGGGATATTAGACACGGGATGGGAAGATGGAGTGCTATTTACAAATATTCACCTCTGTGATTAGTCAAGGGTTATGATCTGACCATTTATACCTGTATTTTTACCAGTGAACTGGTTATATTGCGGTAGGGGATGCTAGTTCTCACTGAAAACTCCTTGTGCATACTGCGATATACATACATACTGTGCATACTGCGATATCTAATCCCTATTATCAAGTATGTTATGCTGTCTGGAGGGGGTAGATGCAAACTGTGCTTTGCTATATACCAGATGCAATCTGAGCACTACTGTGAGGTACAGTGTGCTGCCTAGGAGGGGTTAATACAGACTGTACTGCGTTATCTCTGGCAGGCATGTGCCTGCTCAGTATCAGTCAGTTGAACTCTTCACTGACTATCACAGACTCCCTGCTCCGTTCACCAAGAGCTCAGTGCCATATAAACATTGTGTTCCTAATCAGCTGCACGTGAGTACATTGGAGGCATTTGCTCCGCTATCCTCCTTTCCTTACTACCAGGCACTGGTCCAAATTTAACCCTATTATTTGATTCTCCAGCTTCTCTCACGTACTATTATGACACTCAACTGGCTAAAAACCACGCTATCACCCTCCCGACATGTTTCACCGCGTATAGCAGCTTCATCAGGGGAAAAAGGTGTATACGGCGTGCGGGACGTGGGAGCCCTGCGGAAACAATATTGAAACCTTGGTCGGACAATTTTAATGGATGTTTAATTGATGTGCATTTTAGTCTTCATCTTGTGACTATAATAAAACCTGCACAAAGATGTCTGATGGTGCTTCACTACTGTACTTCCTTCCTCTGTTTCTCATAATGAAGAGACTGGGGATTGTGGTGAAAGGTGGAGTTAAACAGGCTATGGAGTTAAAGTAAAGGAGTCTGGTAATAACAATGTGGATGTCTCTAATTTGCACCATATCACCTGGTTTGAAGCCGTGCAGAATCCAAATTTTATAAAAATTCTAAAAAAAAAAAAAGACAGAGAACACAGCTTAGAAGGAACAGTGCTGCCGGTCATATCAGGGCTTGGAGTGTCACCTTTAAAATATAAATCTGGCTAATAACCCTTGCCTGTAAATAAGGCACATTCTCACTGAACTAGTTTGTTTCCATTTTGCATCTGACTCTCACCTTGACCTTAGCGTTGCCGCTGGAATCCGACTTTATTTAGCTTCTTTTCATTTGATGTTCTGATTATGGTTTTGTGTTCATCTCCTCTGGCTTGTTGCATTCAAAAAGCTTTTATGATGACAACCCCTGACTACACTGTGTGCCGAATTATTAGGCAAATGAGAATTTTAATCACATCATCTTTTTTATACATGTTGTCCTACTCCATGCTGTATAGGCTTGAAAGCCAACTACCAATTAAGTAAATCAGGTGAGGTGCATCTCTGTAATTAGAAGGGGTGTGGTCTAATGACAGCAACACCCTATATAAGGTGTGCTTAATTATTAGGCAACTTCCTTTCCTTTGGCAAAATGGGTCAGAAGAGAGATTTGACGGACTCTGAAAAGTAAAAAATTGTGAGATGTCTTGCAGAGGGATACAGCAGTCTTGAAATTGCCAAACTTTTGAAGCGTGATCATCGATCAATCAAGCATTTCATGGCAAATAGCCAACAGGGTCGCAAGAAGCGTGTTGAAAAAAAGGCGCAAAATAACTGCCCATGAATTTAGAAAAATCAAGCGTGAACCTGCCAAGATGCCATTTGCCAACAGTTTTGCCATATTTCAGAGCTGCAACATTACTGGAGTATCAAAAAGCACAAGGTGTGCGATACTCAGTGACATGGCCAAGGTAAGGAAGGCTGAAAAACGACCACCTTTGAACAAGAAACATAAGATAAAACGTCAAGACTGGGCCAAGAAATATCTTCAGACTTATTTTTCTAAGGTTTTATGGACTGATGAAATGAGAGTCACTCTTGATGGGCCAGATGGATGGGCCCGAGGCCCAAATAAAGGGCAGAGAGCTCCACTCCGACGCCAGCAAGGTGGAGGTGGGGTACTGGTATGGGATGGTATCATCAAAGATGAACTTGTGGGACCTTTTCGGGTTCAGGATGGAGTGAACCTCAACTCCCAGACCTACTGCCAGTTTCTGGAAGACATCTTCTTCAAGCAGTGGTACAGGAAGAAGTCGGTATCATTCAAGAAAAACATGATTTTCATGCAGGACAATGCTCCATCACATGCATCCAAATACTCCACAGCGTGGCTGGCCAGTAAAGGTCTAAAAGAAGAAAAAATAATTACATGGCCCACTTGTGCACCTGATCTGAACCCCATAGAGAAGCCGTGGTCCCTCATAAAATGTGAGATCTACAGGGAGGGAAAACAGTACACCTCTCGGAACAGTGTCTGGGAGGCTGTGGTGGCTGCTTTACGCAATGTTGATCGTAAACAGATCAAGCAACTGACAGAATCTATGGATGGAAGGCTTTTGAGTGTCATCGTAAAGAAAGGTGGCTATATTGGTCACTGATTTTTATTATTATTTTTTTTTGAATGTCAGAAAAGTTTATTTCTAAATTATGTGTTGTTATATTGGTTTACCTGGTGAAAATAAACAAGTGAGATGGGTATATATTTAGTTTTTATTAAGTTGCCTAATAATTCTGCACAGTAATAGTTACCTGCACAAACAGATATCCTCCTAAGATAGCCAAATCTAAAAAAAAAAACCCACTCCAACTTCCAAAAATTTTAAGCTTTGATATTTAGGAGTCTTTTGGGTTGATTGAGAACATAGTTGTTGTTCAATAATAAAAAGAATCCTCTCAAATACAACTTGCCTAATAATTCTGCACACAGTGTACAATGCTACTCCAACTAGTAACTGATCACAGGACCTCAATAGGTCTGCAGTTCACAAGAAGCAGCAAAGAATATAACACATATTATCTTTTGCAATGTAGCCGCATAGACCGGGAAACAAGTGAAAGCCTCTCCATGTGCTTCCAGGCCCATGTGGCCATGCAGCAAAAGATAAGATGTGTCCTATTTTTTGCTGCATCTTGCACATTGCAGACCCATTGAAGTCAATGGGTCCACACCACGAGGTGGTGTGCACACAGCCAGAGTCTGTATTCTACAGATAGCAAAATGGTTGTGTGAATGGACCATTTCAATAATGTAAAGAAAGCCTGAACTTTTATAATATATATGCATTATATTAAGTTTGATAATTTTATATATTTAAAATCACTTAAGCTGAAAAATGTACTTAGAATCATGTGTATTC